>CAUYRH010177140.1:0-15416 GCA_963574655.1 Perodicticus potto
CCCCTCTGCTGCTCAGCAAGCATTTGTAGCTTGTACAGTGGCAGAATGGGCCAAAAGCTTAGTGTTGTGACCTGTTTTAAGAATAAAGTATCTTGAAATAAAAAAAAAAAGAGAGAGAAAATGTGGATATAATTTACCAAATGGAACTGGCTGAACTGCAGAATTGTGACTCTCTGAAAGACACATTCAAGTCAAGCAGCCTTCCTAATTTCTATGCATCTCTCCCCCCGAGACACAACCTAATCTCAGGAACCATGCACTCAAAATGGCAAACATCTTTGGTAGCACTTATGTCTGTGAACAGACTTTTCCAGAATGAAACATCTGAAATCTCCAACCAAATCTAGACTAACTGATGCACATGTGCATCACTTGTTATGATTAGCAATGTAAATATGGAACCGGATATTGACCATCTTATTAGCCAAAAGCAGGCCGGCCCATAGTTCCCATTGAAATACTGGTAAGTTTGTTGATTTAACTTTATTTGTTCTTCATTTTAAATATCGCATTTGTTCCCGTTTTATTTTTTTTTACTTCAAAATAAGATATGTGGAATGTGCATAGGAATTTGTTCATAGTATTTTTTTTTAAACTATAGTCTGGCCCGCCAACAGTCTGAGGGACACTGAACTGGCCCCCTGTTTAAAAAGTTTGAGGACCCCTGCTCTATACAAACAAGCGAGCAGAGTTCAACCATCCTCCCATTCTATCCCATGGAAGAGAATCTCTAAAAACCAGACCTCCTTCCCCTACTAGGGTGCTCTGGCACTCTCCTGCCAGGCATAAAACTGTGTAAAACTGTATATATTCTCTACCTGCAATTCTGAACTCCCAACACTCCCCTCCACTCTCACCCCAAGGTCTGGAAGCCTGTCCCCCACGGAGTCCAGATTTCTGGGCATTTTCTCAAGCGGTGTGTACAGGGCATGGGCTGTTGCTGATCTGTGCTGATTCTGCACCACTGGAGTACAGAGAAGATGGTCAACTGAGCGGAACCGTAGAGGATAGGTTTGTGCCCCGAGTCACAAAGCAGCAGCCCCAGTGGCAGGAACAATAGGGCTCACACCCCTGGGGATATTTTGGAAGGATACTCCCTGTCTCTCTGGGCACCCAGAGGAAGCCAGGGATCTTCTTTGGTTGCAGCCACTGGAGGAACAGATCTAGCACAGAAATGCAGGTCCCGTGAGTAAAGGGAAAGCCTGAGGTGGTACTGGCCTGGGCCAAGGGAGGGGACCAGAATACATGTGCACAGACTCAGAAGACTTCCAACGTGGGGCTGACCCTGAGGCCTGTTTTACTGAGCCTCATTTGCACCCGACCCTAAGGGGATCATAACTTAGACAAAGGCGGGCAGGCAGAGGCTGGAACTGACAGCTGAGAGTGAGCTCTAACCACACCCGCCCCAACACAGACTGCAGCCAAGACTGGGGCTGAGTCACGGTTTCTGTGAATTTCAACAGCATCTTTCTGGAGGGTAATATAGCCAGGACAGAAACAAATTCTGTGAAGTTGTTCTGTTCTATCAGCAACATCAATCAGGGGCAGGGCTAGAGTTGAGTGAACCACCCCAGCCTCCGTTAAGCACCTGAGGTTGTCAGGCCTCACCTTCCCCTGCCAGATAGTCATAGAGAGCAGCAGCCTGGCTGAGGAGACATAGATCTCCCTGTGACTCAGGCAGGTGCAAACCCATGGAGCATCTGCTCATTGGAGGGAACTGGGTCACAGTCCTGCTGGGTTACCAGTGACTGTGTGTGACAGAGGTGCAAGGTGGGGAAGGAAGCATCAAACTTCTTAGACTAATTTATTTGCTGGGTGGGTCCTTCTGACCTCACAGAGCACCAGAGTGAGTCATACTTGTGCTGCCAGCAGACCCCTGCTATCTAGTTGCCAGAGACCTTTTGAACTCTCCCACCTGAGACTGGTGCTGACTGGGACAATTGATTTGGACCTCTCGAATGGGGTCAATCACCCGAGGACTATCTACAGTGGTACCCTGGGTGTGTGGTGTGCAAAGGTTTGATTTTTCTTTTCCAATTGTTGCCTGTGGGGAGTGGGGTGACTTAATTGCTGGTATTTTTCCATAGCGGAGACTTCAACTCAGAGTAACTGATTCACTAGGGTAGGACAGAGACCAGCTGAAAATAAGACAGAGCAACTTAGCCCCACCACACCAAGAAGGTCCCCAGTTTCTCAGACCGTAGCACTGTACAGGTCCTTGGAAAAGCTCTAGGGGAAAAGGTACAGACACCAGTCCCAGCTATGAGCAAAGGGTTGGCTAATCACTACTCCTGGAGCCCCCAACCCAACTTCTCCTTATCTGCTCATCTAGCCAAACAATGTAAAATAAGCATGGGCTAGAATCAGCAGAATATCTCTGGTAACATGAATAACCAGAGTAGATCAACCCCCCCAAGGAACAATTTGGCAGACATAACTGAAGATCCCATTCATAAACAGATGGCTGGGATGTCAGAAACCGAATTCAGAATTTGGATTACAAATAAGATCAATAGAATAGAGGTAAAGTTGGAATTAGAAATTCAAGGAGCATTTCAAAAGTTGTCTCAAGAATTCAACAAATTCAAAGACAAAATCACCAAAGATTTTGACACATTGAGACAAGAATTTGTAGCCCTCAAAGACCTGAGAAATACAGTAGAATCTCTCAGTAACAGTATGGAACAAGCAGAAGAAAAGATTTCTGACATTGAAGACAAAGCTTTCAAACACTCCCAAAAATGTTAAAAGAGGAAGAGAAATGGAGAGCAAAAACATATCATTCTCTCAGAGACCTCTGAGATAAGTCGAAGAAAACCAATATTTGCCTTAAAAGGATGCCTGAAGGCAACCAAGTGGCTTTGCAAGGCACAGAGGTTCTTCTTCATGAGATTATGAAAGAGAACTTTCTGACATGCCAAGAGATTCTAAAATTCTCAGAATCCCAGCATGACTTAACCTCAATAAGACATCCCCTAGGCACATCATAATTAACTTCACTAAAGTCAGTATGAAGGAGAAAATTCTGAAAGCAGCCAGATGTAAGAAAACCATAACCTACAAGGGGAAGAATATTAGAAATCCATTACTAGGATCTGATCAAACTAAAAAGCTTTTGCACAGTAAGTAAAGCAAATAGACAATATTCACAATGGGAGAAGATTTTTGCAGGTTATGCTTCTGACAATGGTCTGATAACTAGAATCTACAGAGAACTCAAACTAATCAATAAGAAAAGAATAAATAACCCCATTTCTATGTGGGCAAGAGACTTGAACAGAAACTTCTCTGAAGAAGACAAGCACATGGCCTACAAACACATGAAAAAATGCTCATTATCCTTAATCATCAGAGAAATGCAAATCAAAACCACTTTGAGATATCATCTAACTCCAGTAAGATTAGCCCACATTACAAAATGCCAAAACTACAGATGTTGGCATGGATGTGGACAGAAGGAAATGCTTCTACACTGCTGGTGGGAATGTAAGCTAATACAACCTTTTTGGAAAGAATTTTGGATAACACTCAAGGAACTAAAAGTAGACCTACTGTTCGATCCTGCAATTCTTCTACTAGGTATATACCCTGATGATCAAAAATTATTTTACAACAAAGACATTTGTACCAGAATGTTTATTGCAGCCCAATTCATAATAGCCAAGACATGGATACAGCCCAAGGGCCCATCAACCCATGAATGGATTAACAAATTGTGGTATATGTACACCATGGAATTCTATGCAGCCATAAGAAAAAGATGGAGACTTCACATCTTTTATGTTTACCTGGTTGTAGCTGGAACATATTCTTCTTAGGAAAGTATCTCAAGAATGGAAAAAAAGTATCCAATGTACTCAATACTACTATGAAATCAATATATAACCATCTACACACTCATACAAATAGCAAAACATAACTATAGTCCAGAAAGTAGAAGGGAAGAGGAAAGAGAGGGGAGGGGAGTGGGGATATGGGAAGAGAGAGGATGTTTTCGGGGACCTCACCTAATGCGCATGATGCAATGGTATATTTCAAAACTATTAAGAAATGAGTATAATTGTGATAGATGTGTTACTTAGTTCAATGTAAGCATTTCACATTGTATATTGAAGCAGTACCCTGAACCCCATAAATGCATCAATGTACAAAGTTATGATTTAACAAAAAATAATAAAAAAAAATTTTTTTTATTACATAGCTCCCCCTTCCCTAGTAAGAACTTTGAAAAACTTTGTGCTCCCAACAAAAATTTAAGTAGATAATTAACATTTTCATAAGTTTAAATAGTTGCAAAGAATTAATTTCTGGAAATGGAAAATATTGAAATTTTAAAGTAAAATAGTGACATCTTTTGTATGTATCCAATAAAGTTTTAATTTTATAGTGATATGATAGCAACAATTATTCATTAAAAAATATATAGAGGACCTTTATCTAACAAATGCAATCAGTATAACCTGGACCTCTATACCCTCAATGAATCCTCAACAATAAAAAACATATGAATATATATATATATATATATATATATATATATATATATATATATATATGTGTGTGTGTGTGTGTGTGTGTGTGTGTGTGTGTGTATGAACAATCTTGTGATACTTTACTTGGCAGAATATTCTCCAAATTCATCCAGGTTGTTATAAAGCATGCAAAAATCTCCATTATATATATATATTTCTTTTAGAAGTTCTTTTTTTTTTTTTTGAGACAAAGCCTCAAGCTGTCACCCTGCATAGAGTGCCATGGCATCACAGCTCACAGCAACCTCCAATTCCTGGGCTCAAGCGAGTCTCTTGCCTCCGCCTCCCAAGTAGCTGGGACTATAGGCACCCGCCACAATGCCGGGCCATTTTTTGGTTTCAGCTGTCATTGTTGTTTGGCGGGCCCAGGCTGGATTCAAACCCGCCAACTCAGGTGTATGCGGCTGGCGCCTTAGCCCATTGAGCCACAAGCGCCGAGCCAATCTCCATATATTTTTAAATGGCTGAATAGTATACCGTGGTGTACATATAACACAGTTTATTAATCCATTCACGTGTTGATGGGCATTTGGGCTGTTTCTATATCTTTGCAACTGTGAACTGAACTGCTAGAAAAACAAGCATCACATGTACTCAATACCAATTTGAAGCAAGGAAATTAACAATCATGGACCCACATGAGAGAAAACTTCAATTAAAGTCAAGATGCAGGGGAGGGGGGCCAATAGCTTATCACTCAAAGGGTACAATTCATGGATATATGGCACACTCCCTGGGTGCAGGACATAGCTATAGTTCTGACTTTAACTTTTCATGTATAAATTATATAATCTAATAGTTTGTGCTTTCATATTAATAAGAAATTTGAAAAAAAAGAAAAGTTAGCATGGGCAACACAGAGAGACCCCATTGCTACAAAAAAATTAAGTAAATAAAATTTAAAAAATTAAAAAACATATATAACCCAAGTCTTATTTAATAATTAGAATATTAATATGTTCCCTTATTTCTTGAAACTATAATTCTTTCCATTTTCCCCACAGAATTTTTGTAACTATGTAATTATTTTATAAAGGCTTTTTATTATCATACTTTCCTGAAATCATAATACATATATGAATTGTGATTTAAACTCTTTTTTATTTACCAATTCCATGATGCTCTATGTCTTAAATAGTTTTGCCAGATTGAGTCTTCATTATGATTATTACTAATACACAATTGAGAAAAATAATGTAAGTCTAAGTTTTGATAAATAATTCCTAAACATAAGAAGGAAAAATTTTCTGGAAATGCATTCCTTCATGAGGTTAATGGGAAAATTATAGGGCCCCAACTAAAAGAAGTGGCATGAAGCCAGGCACAGTAGCTCACACCTTAATCCTAGCACTCTGGGAGGCTGAGGTGGGTGAATCACTTGAGCTCAGGAGTTCAAGACCAGCCTAAACAAGAGTGCGATCCCATCTCTAAAAAGTAGCCTAGCCTGGCGTTGTGGCAGGCACCTGTAGTTCCAGCTACTAGAGAGGCTGAGGCAAGAAGATCACTTAGTCCAAGAGTTTGAGGTTGCTATGAGCTATGATCAGAACTCTACCAAGCACAAAAATAGTGAGACCCTGTCTCAAAAAAAAAAAAGAAAGAAAGAAAGACAGCTCGGCACCAGTAGCATAGTGGGTAGGGCGCTGGCCATATACACCCAGGCTGGTGGGTTCAAATCTGGCTTGGGTCAGCTAAATGACAATGACAACTGTAACAAAAAAATAGCCAGACGTTGTGGTGGGCAGCTGTAGTCCCAGCTACTTGGGAGGCTGAAGCAAGAGAATTGCTTAAGCCCAAGAGTTTGAGGTTGCTGTGAGCTGTGATGCAACAGCACTCTACTGAGGGTGACATAGTGAGACTCTGTCTGAAAAGAAAAGGAAAGGAAAAGAAAGGAAAAAGGAAAGGAAAGGAAAAGAAGAAAGGAAGAAAGAAATAAAGGAAAGAAAGAGACATGAAAAACAAACTTTTGCTTCTTGGCCATATTTTTCTGCTAGAACGAAAGCCCCGTGAGGACAGAATGTTTTACTGGTGTGTTCACTGCAGTAGCTCATCATCCTGAACTGTGCTTGGCACATAGCAGGTATTTAATAAATATGAATTCCCAAATGAAATTGTCTCTTTGCTATCTTGAATGGTTTTATATCCCAGGCATGCACTTCAGTAAGATTTGAGATGTGGAGGGCAGTAATTTTCTTTTGTTGAGTAAGAGAAGGATGATGGAAAGGGGAGGATAAACAGCTCTAGGCCCAGAGAGTTCTGACACAGGTCAGTTTCAGGAATGATAAATGATAGCAAAGTTGAGGACATAAAATCTAGCCCTGCTATGTTGAGTACTTTACAATGTCTTCATATACCTCCTAGGGTGGGTATGCCCCAGTCTGAGGATCTGGGGCATTATAACATTGGTCAAAGATGCAATACTATTGTTTTAGAGAGAGAGAGAGAGATGTGTTGAAATCAGGAAGAATCAGGAACAAAGCTTCTTTCAATTGTAATCATTCCGGTCTGGAAGCTTCCCAAACCAGGATCAACCTAAAAATAAATGTTGGAAGAGAAATGTACGCTTTCACTCAATCCCACAGAAGAAAATCTTGGAAAGCAGGTATATGGAAAGATATGATTACCTCAACTTTACATCAAACATGGAAAAAGCCAACATTAACGGAAATAAATTAAAATTATGTTAACATTCAAAACCAAGATACTTATATACAGGCACACACACACACACACAAACGCCCTCACACAACCAGATATTTATGGAATGGCCAGTAGTGGCCAGTATTGGCCACTATGGCCAATAGTGACAAATTGTGCACAAATGGATCTGCCCTCATGAAGTTTAGAACTGATGCCAACACAGCCAACATTCTCAGAATTGTGCTACAATTCATTTCCAATAAATTATTCAGAAACAAAAAGAAACCTCATGATTTGGATTGGGGAGGAAGAAAAGATATGTGAGAGTAAATGTTTCCTATTTGTTCCTGTTTTTCTAGTCAAATAAATTTTTTTCAATGTAAATTATCCATAATCCATTACATAATAAAGTGCCTCAAATCATTTCATATCTACTACTTGGAAACTAAAATGACATTAAATTTAATTTTTTCTTTTCACAGGGTACAGATAAATCCTGATCAACTGTTAACATCGGATTGCTTAACAGCTCAAGCTGGCCTTGCTTAACCATATTCTTCCTATGGTCTAATCTCCAGACACAACATCATAACGCACTAACTAGTTCTCCATGGACTCTCAAAATCGGCATTAGTGGCTCAGCGCCCGTAGCTCAGTGGTTAGGGGACCAGCCACATACACAGGGCCTGGGGAGTTTGAATCCCACCCAGGCTTGTTAAACAACAACAACTATAAAAAAAATAGCCAGGCATTGTGGCAGGCACCTGTAGTCCCACCTACTTGGGAGTAGAATGGGGCAGGAGAATCGCTTATGCCCAAGAGTTGGAGGTTGCTGTGAGCTGTGATGCCACAGCACTCTACCAAGGGTGACATAGAGAGACTCTGTCTCAAAAAATCGGCATTAGTCGTCTTTCCTCTTCCCTAGCAGGCACACACACACACACACACATTCACAGCTTAGGAAGACTGAAAAAAACTGAAGGCGTATTTTCCATAGCACTTCAGCTCATGGTAGTAACTTCAATATAAACGTTGACTCATAGGAAAACGGTAGCCAACTGAAACTGCAGCTTAAGAAATGAAGCAGAAAACAAGACTTTACCGAAGGTACCACTTCTATCCTGCTGCAGTAGCTTCACCCTCACCACTGACACCAAGTGCATCATTCTGACAGCATGCAGCACTATCGGGAAAATAATTCCAAAGGACCTATAAGTAAAGATGTCCTTTGTACCAATTTAGACAAACCCAGGTCCAGCCCAAGAGGTATCTAAGGGCACAAATCTTCTCCCAAATGCATTAAGTGAAAACAGGACTTCCATCTTCTTCTCATGATCTCCTGACAATATCTCCATATCCACACAGCTCCCACCTCCAGGCAAGGGCTATGTGCAACAGAATCTTCCAGCAGAGACAGATGATGATTTTTAACTTTGATTAGAACCTAGTCAAGATAATTGTCTCTTCCTGTTTTGTCCTCTGGCAAGAGCTCTCCTTCCTTCATTCCGTCACACAGTGGTTTCCTTCTAAAAGATTGATTCCACTTTTGAGAAACCCTTAAAGTGACTCCTACTTTCACACACCACAGAAAATTGGGTGCATAGCTGTTAATAAATTTCCTTGTCCTTTTACCTTCAGCCACTCCACCATCAGAGAGAGAGAGTTAAGGGGTGTGTGTGTGTGAACCAGAAGTCTGAAATCTTATAGTTTGAAGCAGTCAGAGCTTGCTCAGAAGGGAAGGGGAAGAGCAGGAGGGGGCCGGGGCCAGAGGAGGGTTAATCGCTCATGCTACTCTTCCCTTCCCGGTCAAAAACATCATTTACAGATTAAACACCAAGACCTCATCTTGGGATCCGACCTAGCTCCAGTTCTATGCCTTGCCCATTCTAGTGTGACAGGGAAGCTCCATTTCACTTGTCATACCACAATTTACCTATAAAATGGTGATGAGAGAACTTTGTTGGTGGAAAGCTTCCTGATAACAACCACAATAGCATCAGTTAACTTTATCAATGATTTACCATGTGCGAGGCACCAAGTAAGAATTTTAACTTGGTCCATAATTCTGTGAGCAATATTTTTTGTATACTGTTTTAATGACTAGAGAGTTAAAGAACAAAGGTTAAATATCTTGCCCCAAAGTCACCTCACTACCAAGAGATGAAGCTTATGGATGAACTCAGCCAAGTTGAGAGCAGCACAATCCCGTGAGTCTTTGCAATGATGGAAATGTTTTCTAATTGATGGAGTCCAGCACAGCTGCCACTAACTACATGTGGCTATTGAGCACTTGAATGTGGCTGGTGCCACTGAAGACATGAATTTTTAATTTAACTTAAATTTGAATAGTCACATGTGGTTAGTTGCTACTATATCAGACATCCCAGCTTAAGAGGCTACACTATTCACTAAATACCAAAGATCAGATACACCCAGTGTGGGCAAGAGACTTTTAAAAAGACAGTAATAAAATTGAGACTACCTTATTTATACGTGTTATGGTAATATGGGAGAGGAGCATTGTTTTATTACAGTGATATAATATTGTCACATTATTTTCTATTTGTCTTCTAATCACACGGCAAATTTATTTTTAATTAAAAAGTGATATTATTATATATTTATTTTTATTTCAGTTTTTGGCCGGGGCTGGGTTTGAACCTGCCACTTCTGGTGTATGGGGCCGGTGCCCTACTCCTTTGAGCCACAGGCACTGCCCAAAAGTAATATTATTTTTTAAAAGTCAAATGTTCAAAAGCGTATAACCTCTTAAATGAAATTTCCTCTCTACCACCACCTAACCTATCCCCAAATTTCCTTTTTACCCCCATTCTAACTCCCTCCAGAACAGAACCCACGAATTCTATTTTGAGTATATGTGTATATGAGTATAAACAGAGAGGACAAAATGGAATCTGGCTTCATTTATTGTTCTAAATTTCCTTTACTGAAAACCACATCTCATTCACCTTCCAAGTGGACTGCGTACGTATCTATCTACCTGTCTTTCCTTGTAACTATTTCGAGGTATTGTACGACTTATATTACCATTTATTTAATTGGTCCTCCACTGATGAACATCTTGATTCATTCTAACTTTTTGCCTTTAAAAATAAAATTGCAGTGAGTGCACAATCACCATAGAGTTGTAGCTTTGTAGGACTGCTCTTTAAAAGTGGGTCAGGCTGGTCCCAGTGGCTCATTCCCGTAATCCCAGCATTTTAGGAGGCCAAGGTGGAAGGATGCTTTGAGGTCAGGAGTGTGAGACCAGCCTAAGCAAGAGTGAGGCCCCATCTCTCCTAAAAATAGAAAACTTAGCCAAGCCTTGTGGCAAGTGCCTGTAGTCCCAGTTTCTCAGGAGGCAGAGGCAGGAGGATTGCTTGAGCCCAGGAGTTTGAGGTTGCAGTGAGCTAGGCTGGTACCATTGCACTTTAGCCTGGGCAATGGTGAGACTCTGCTTCAAAAAAAAATAAAAATAAAAATGGTCAGTAGACATTGTTAATTGTCTATTCAAGAGACATCCCTGTACCTTGTCTTCGCTAACAGAATCAACTTGGTTCAGGGTCCACCCCAACTCCTCAAGACTCAGACTTAAGTCTTAAAAGATTTAGTCTGTTCAGGCAATCCCATTCCCGCAGGCAGGGACTGGTAAATGCCAAGGTGTCCAACTCAACTCGGACCAGTGGAAAATAGCAGAAAGTGGCTGGAGGTCTTGAGAACACAAGGCCCAGGAGCATTCTCCTGTGAGGGCTTCAGTCCTACATTGCCATGATAGAACCTAGCCTGACCTAGCCTGAGAATGAGGCAAAGAAGCAGAAGACGGCAGAGGGAGAAGATGGAAAGAAGTCAAATCTTTAACATACCACTGAGCTGCCAAATTAACCAATCCTGGAGCCTCCCAACTTCTGGGAAGTAGATTGTTTTTCTAGCCAGCTGAGTTTGGGTTTGTATTAATTAGAGCTAATCCTATATAAATGCAATTGCTGGTTCAAACGGTGTGCACAGGTTTTATTCTGATGGGTACTCTAAAGTCACTTTTGTCTAACATTTTCATGGCATGAATGCAGAAAGGGTCCAAATCGCTTGCATGCGTGAGTCATCCATCTTCTGGAATGGCAGCTTTACTGCTGCCATGGTCCAAGCACATTTGAGCAGCTCTCGCCAGGATCCCCTGGCTACTGATGCACACAGATGATGCTGAACTAAATACAAAATCAGAAATCTGGTCAGATTACAGATGAAGATCATCCATAGCTGTGCTTCCTAGGATTTTTCATATCATGTTACACACATAAAATGATAGTATTTTAGAGCATATGGGAGTAAATGGATAAACTACTCTAAGCCAAGGGTTTTCAGCCCAAGGATTCCTGCCACCCGAGGTCCTGCCTGTTCTCCATGAAGCAGAGCAGAGCAAGTTTTTGACCCATTTGAAACCTATCCATGAAACACTGGTTATAAGGAGTCATCACACTCCATTGATTTTAGGCAACATATTGTTCCCATATTGTAACACATCTGAAATTAGGATGCATCTTACAACCAATAACATCTTGTAAGTTCTATTAGCTAGGTGGCTGGCATAGTCTTTATTGTGATCATTTTTGTTTTGTTTTGTTTTGTTTTTGCAGTTTTTGGCTGGGGCTGGGTTTGAACCCACCACCTCCGGTATATGGGGCTGTTGCCCTACTCCTTTTGAGCCACAGGTGCTGCCCTAGGTGGCTGGCATAGTGTCACCGATATTTTCAACCTTTGCACGCATTCAGTTTGTTAATCTTCTCTTAACCCTTCTAGTAAGATCCAGAAAATCCCAGCTTCATGGGGAGTTAGTGCTTAATGGGGACAGAGTTTCAGTTTGACATGATAGAAAAAGTTCTGAAGATGAATGGTGGTAATGGTTGCACCATAATGTAAGTGTACTGAATGCCTTTGGGATGTACACTTAAAAATGGTAAAAATGGCCAATTTTATGTTATATACAGGGTGGACATAAAGATCATGGGCAATTTATAATAGTTTAACATAGTAAATTGCACACGAACTTTATGTGTACCCTGTATGTTTCACAACTAAAAGCAGAGGGAAAAGGTCTAGTATCAAAGTTTGCGAAAAGAATGCCAGTGGCTCAGATGCTGAGACAATAAGTGGAGCGTTCTTTCAAGAAACACGTATCTTGACTTGTGCTCTTGATGGCACATAACACGACACCATGTGAAAAAAATACAGATATGATGACTCTGAATATGAAGAAGTTCAACTTATTTCTCTTATAGTTTTCCTTTTTATGTATTCATAGGAGTGACATGAGACAAAAAAAGTAAATTAAATACGACCAGGCAATTCCCCATCTGACCCTCCAGATCCACTCCCTGCCCCCGCTGTAAGCCCTGTTGCCTGAACTTCTAGGACTGTATCAGCCAGCTCCTTGCCTCTGGCTTCCAGATGGGCTCACCAACAAGAAGCAATGGTAAGAGACTGGAGGGCAAGAGGAGAAAATTCAGGGTGATCACTCTCCTGTCTCCTTCCTCCAGAGCTGTGGCTTGGCAGTGACCACATTCCTCTACCAAAGTCTCCTGTGGGGCAGCTCATTCACACAGCCCAGGGTCCCTCCAGGAGCTATCCCCCCCTCTCACCCTAGACAGGTGTGCATGGTCACAGCTTCCCACTGTTGCCAGCACCAAAGTGTTTCCCTCTTCTTCACCCCCTGGAATCCTTCACCCCTGCCCACACTCTGTGTAATATTCCTTTCAGCAAACTCTCTCGAGTGGCCCCTCTCCTTTTGAGTGTGCTATGGTAGTGGTTGATTTCTTAGATTTGAATGAAGGTAAAGATTTCCAATATGCTATAAAGGGCTAAAGAGATATTTCTGATATTATTCTTCCAGAAATAACTTGAAATTATAGCCTCACAACTTTAATATTTCAAAATATCATACACAATGCAGCTGAGCACCAGTTTACTCCCTGGTGTAAACCTAGTACTACCAGTGACACGTAGGTAAGGGCCTCAGGAACAGGCTACCCTGGATGCTCAAGATCAGCAGGTCTTCCTGTTCTCATCCTAAGTCCACCCATGCCACCCGTCCCTGGCACAAGTGCTCATCATGTCTCCCTTGCATCACTCTATCATCTTCCTAACTGGCTATTCTGCCTCCAGACAACTCAACCTTCCCTTTGCGGCCAAAATACGTTTTCCACAAAAGCAGAGCTGATCAGGCCATCTATCTGCTTAAGATCTTTTGTTGAGTCCCATGGCTTTCAGGGTGCAGTTCAAATTTCTAAACGTACCACACAGGCCCTTCCTGGTTTGCACCTGCCGATCTCGTTGGCCTCATTTCCTATGGCTTACCTACACGTGGCCTTTATGCCTGCCACATGTACAGACTTCTCTGATTCCTAAACACCGCAAACGTTGCATATGCCCATGAGTCTGTACTTGCTGTTTCCTTGAATTAGGATGTCTTTTTCTGCCTGCATTCAGGTACCTCCTACTCATCCTTCAATAACCAGCTCAGTTATCACCTCCTCCGGGAAGCCTTCCTGGATATTCCAGGTTGATTTAGTGGCACTCCATGTGTGTCACACTGAAATGGCCCACATACAGGGGCTAACACGACAGGAACTCAAAGGTTGTTGAATGAATGCATCAATGCAATCTGCTGATTTTCCACTTCTATTGCTTTTCCCATCATATATTAACCAGGACACTTTTTGAAGAGACTGCTTTTCTTTTTCTCAGCATTCAATTCTGCCTTGTCAAATAGGACATATAGGCTTAAAATAGTTAAACAACCCCCAAAGTAGTGCCACCAGCCCTGGAAACCAACTTCATATGCTAAAGACAGACTATTTGCATTAATCTAGGCCCTAATTATGCTTGATGCTTTTAACTTGGAACCTAGACTCCCAGGCTCTGTGCTATGCTGTACCAATTAAATAGGCAATTTAATGATACCCAGCATAGTGCAGCTGCTCAGACACAGACTCTGATCCAGACTGCCTGGGTCTGTCCGTGGCTTCAGCTACTGACTGTGTACCTTGGGCAAGTTATTTAATCTCTTTATGCCTCAGTTTCCTTATCTGTAAGATGGGAATAATATTAACAGTGCTGACATTATAGAATAAATGATTTAATGTGTGTGAATGCTTATAACAGTGTTTGACTTGAATTAAGTGCTGTTTATCTACTAGCTTTTTAAAATTTTTTCTCCCATTAACTGGCAAAGAAAGTGGCGTATCTAAGAAGCAAAGCATAAGTCATTCTGGGATTGGCTTTTTGCTGTGGTGAAGCCTCTGCCTGCTGTCCTAGAACCCACGTAATGAATTCACAGATCAAAATCTTGAGACCTGTGTCTAATATTGCCAGGGCTCTACTGAACAGACATCGTCTGCCTTCTACACAGCTCCTCCAATGCTACCAAAGTGAAGCAGGTTTTTTAATTCCTTCCATGTTACCCATAGTTGTGTGAACAATGAGCCCACAGCTTTTGTATTTGTCAGGTTTCTTCTGTGTCTGTAGTGATTATCCCATGAAAGCTCCCTGTATGTACTGCCTGCAAGCATAAAAGATTTAAGTCAAATAATGAGAGGTTAGCAAAAAAGTGTTTTCTGAACACCTGCTGTGGACTATATGGCAGTACTCCAGTGGCTCATGGGGACTCTTGAGAAGTATGTTGTCCACAGCACTCCTAAGTATTTAAAGAATATTTGAGAGCACTTCAAATTCCTTGGAATCAACACTCTTTGAAACGCAAAGTTACCTAGAATCCTGTTGTTGGAGGATGTAGCTGGACATTATATACAAGTGAGGAAATAGTGGCCCATGGATGTGGTTCCCCAGCTCCTCTGTGTCCCCACTGAAGATCTTCTATCATGCCCCACACCTCCCAAAAGAAAATAAAAATGTTCTTTTTAAAAAATCAGGAAGATGGTGGTGCCCATGGCTCAGTGCTTAGGGTGCCAGCCACATAAACTGAGACTGGCGGGTTCAAGCCCGGCCCAGGCCAGCTAAACAATGACAACAGCAACAACAACAAAAATAGCTGGGCATTGTAGTGGGCACCTGTAGCCCCAGCTACTTGGGAGGCTGAGGCAAGAGAATCACTTAAGCCCAAGAGTTTGAGGTTGCTATGAGCTGTGATGCCATGGCACTCTACCAAGGGCAATAGCTTGAGACTGTCTCAAAAAAAAAAAAAAGAAAGAAAGAAAGAAAAAGTCAGAAAGCTGAGGCAGAAGTATTGTTTGAGTC
>CAUYRH010177143.1:0-30875 GCA_963574655.1 Perodicticus potto
TCTTGGCATGTCTGGAAAGTTCTCTTTCATAATCTCATAAAGAAGACACTCTGTGCCTTGTGACGCTACTTCATCATTTTCAGGTATCCCTATGAGATGAATATTGGTTTTCTTTGAGTTATCCCAGAGCTGTGTGAGAGAATGATCCATTTTTGCCTTCCATTTCTCTTCCTCTTTAGAAGTTTGGGAGCATTCAAAAGCTTTGTCTTCCATGTCAGAAATCCTTTCTTCTGCTTGCTCCATTCTGTTACTGAGGGATTCTACTGTATTTCTCAGATCTTTGAGGGCTGCAACGTCTTGTCTCAATATGTCAAAATCTTTGGTCATTTTGTCTTTGAATTTGTTGAATTCTTGAGACATCTTTTGGGTCATCTTTTGGATTACTGCCTGAAATTCTAATTTCATCTTCTCTTCCATTCCACTGATCTTATTTGCTATCCAGGCTCTGAATTTGATTTCTGACATTTCAGCCATTTGCTTATGCAAGGGATCTTGTGCTGTATCTACCTTGTTGTTCCTTGGGGGAGTTGATCTACTCTGATTATTCGTATTGCCAGAGTTTTTCTGTTGATTCCGCCTCATGATTATTTTTCACTGTTGCCTATGACCGTCCTCAGAGTTGGGGAGGTTTCTCTCCCAGATCAGACTCTGGCAGGATCACTGTTGTTGCTGGATCTTTGTAGGGAGTGACCCTGTGTAGCTCCTCTGGGAATGCCCCACCCAGGGAGTTCTGGCTGTGGGAGCAGCTCTGGAGTGTGGCAGCCCAGACCAAGCAGCAGGGCATGGAATGGGGCACCCAGTGGCCTTTGCCAAGGGAGCCCATGCCTCCATCAGTCTCTGGCTGGGAGGAGGGCACCGGAGAGAGGGCGGTGGGCCTGGGGCATGGATTGGACTGGATTGGAACCATGCAGGGTCCCAGTGGGTGGCAGGCCAAGGCCGGGTGGGGCATAGATCAGCACCTCCCGGGAGTCCTGGCGGACTTCCTGGCCGATACTGGCGGTGGGCCAAAGCCCAGTGGGGTGCCAATCGGGTCCACACTGGATGCCTGGAGGACTGGAGTTCCTGGCCGCTGTGGGCAGCAGGCCATCAATCGGGCCATGCGGGAATCCCAGCAGAGTTCCTGGCTGCTGCTGGCAGTGGGCCAAGGCCCAGCAGGGTGCCAAACAGGGCTGCTTGGGGGTCCCAGTGGAGTGGAGTTCCTGGCTGCTGTGGACGGTGGGCCTGGGGCATGGATCGGAGCCAGGTTGGGTTTCTGGCAGGCAGCAGGCCAAGGACAGGTGGCGCCAGGAGGGAGCCCCAGCGGACTTCCTGGCCACTGCTGGTGGCGGGTCAAGGCCTGGTGGGGTGCAAATCGGGGCCATGCAGGGGTCCTGGAGGAGTGGAGTTCCTGGTCACTGTGGGTTGTGGGCCTGGGGCATGGATCAGAGCTGGGCAGGGATCTTGGCAGGCGGCGGGCCGATGCTTGGCAGGGCACAGATCGGCAGCACCCGGGAGTCCCAGCGGACTTCCTGGCCACTGCTGGTGGTGGGCTAAGGCCCGGCGGGGTGCAAATTGGGGCATGCGGGATTCTTCGCAGAGTTTCTGGCCGCTGCTGGCGTGGGCCCAGCAGGGGTCCCGGTGGAGTTCCTGGCCTCTGCAGTCAGCAGGCCAAGGCCCAGTGGGGCATGGATCGGAGCAGCACAGGCTTCCAGCAGTGTCCCTGGCCTGGGGGCTGGTGGGGGCTCGGTGGGGCCCCAGAGTCTCTTACCTGGCCGGCTGCCTGGTCTGGCAGATAAGGAGGGTGGGGGCTGCTCACGTCCTCCTCCCTCAGTTTCAGCAGAGGTCAGGCTTTTGGTGGGTCAGGTAAGAGGGGAAGAGAGTCCTGGAAGTTCAGAATGGCGGAAAACTTGAGTTCAGTTTTTCTGCCTGAAGCTTGGTTTCTGGAAGTCTTAGCTTGCCTCAGGGGTGACCTGCAGTTATCACTTCTCTCTCTCTCTCTCTCTCTCTCTCTCTCTCTCTGCGGGGCTTGAAGTCTTCACCTCAAATGCGCAGTTTCTGGAGGTTATCTTTCCTTTTGGACAGGAGCCTCTGTGGGAAGCTGCTTCCAGTTGGCCATCTTGCCCCTCCCTCTCAGCCCACAGGTTTTTAAAGCAAATTAGAATTGTCAACATTTACAACTTGGAATATACTAAATAAACATTTATATTTCTAGCCTCTCTTGAAGAAAATCTGTAAGAAATGTGTTTTGTTCTTTGTATTGTCCTTGAGAGCTCAGGGTCAAGCTCATATTGAGTGGCTAAAAAAGCAGGATGGGGCTTGATGGAATCTGCTGGGGAAGCTGGATTTCTCCTAGAATTAATTTAACTTCTACCCTTAATTTTTTCTTCCCCTTCCATCAAATGATTTATTTTCTATCTTGTTGTACGTTATGGATATTTATACTCCACTTTAAAATTGGTAGAGGGGGCCAGGCTTAGTGGTCCATGCCTATAATCATTGCACTGTGGGAGGCCAAGGCGGGAGGTTCACTTGAGCTTAGGAGTTTGAGACCACTCTGAGCAAGACTGAGACCCTGTCTCTAATAAAAATGGAAAAAATTAGCCAGGCATCATGGTAGGTGCCTGTAGTCCCAGTTACTTGGGAGGCTGAGGCAGCCTCTCCTCAACATCAGTTTCATTCTAAAGCTGGATTTTTCTCATGGTCACTAAATGGCTGCTGGAAGAAATCAGGTCTAGAAGCTTCTTTGGTCATATTAGACAAGAGAGGGAGCACAAACATTTCACTCACACAAATCCTGTAAGTCCTTTCTCAATTTACAGAAAACACGTGTCAAGGGCTTGTAGGATTAATGGTGGAGGAGTGATCTCAGGAGCCCAGATGAGAATGTCAAAACAAAATCAAGTTTGTCAGTAAGGAGGAAAGGAGAAACAGACCAGAAACCAATGCTTTGCAAGGCAGCTCAACAGGACAACATGTAGCACCTCATGCATTTCCACAGACCCATGAACTGTTTAATGTTCAGATTTGCAAACCTGATAACTGGGCATAAGTAAAATCTAACACTTAGCTCTACCATCTGCTGCTGACATAACAATTTTACACAATACCACAAATGCCAGATGGAAGCTACACATTAGCCATATCCAAGATGTTTTCTGCTCACAGCATCTATGGAGCAGAAGAAATAGCTTTGGTCCATGCACTATTGAGTTCACAGTTTTCCAATTATAATTCTGGCCATTTATGGAGAAGAACAACTCTGGAACATTCTAATCACTTGGTGTTTAGAAATCTGCATACACAGGTAACCCAGAGTTTCTATTGTAGGGATCAGGGCAAAACTTGACCTTTTCCCTTAATCTGGTTTGCTGAAAGATCAACTCACAATTATGGTAGATTAATAAGAGAAAGATTTGTTTCCAAATACCATGCACATGGGGGGAACTGCAAGAATGATTTCCCAAAGTCTCAGTGATGGTCAGAGACTTTTATAGATGGTTCTTGAAAGAGTGGGGGGAGAATATGGAAAGTATAGGTGCAGTGCAGTAAGTGGTTGTTGGGGGGCGGTGTAGATGAAAACAGATTGATTTGTAGAATAACCTGAAAGACAGGTATTATGCTTCAAATGACCTTGGGGCCAGGTCTATTAGCATATCAGCAGCCCCCTTTAATTCCCAATCAGGTTACTCAGGTTTTATGTAGACAGAGGAAAGACCTCTTCCAGTGTTTTCTGATCATGAATTGCCTTTAATTCAAACTATTCTTTATACCAAGGAATCATATTTTGGGGTGAAATTTCCTTAGCTCCTTCACTACCTAGGACAGACTTAGAAGCTACAATTTATTTGGAGCTGGGGGAGGGGAATGGAGAAGAGAAAGCAGGCATTTGAAACTATGCTTGCACAACACATACAGTTGTTTTTAACTTAGAATTTATATTATAATAAAAAACAATAGCATCGTTTTCTAAACTTTTTTTTTTTTGAGCCAGAGTCTCACTGTTGCCCAGGCTACAATGCCATGACATCAGCCTAGCTCACAGCAACCTCAAACTCCTGGGTTCAAGTGATCCCCCTGCCTCAGTCTCCCAAGTAGCTGGGATGACAGGTACCCACCATGATGCCCAAGGCTAATTTTTTCTATTTTTATTAGAGACAGGGTCTCTTTCTTGCTCAGGCTGGTCTCGAACTCCTGAGCTCAAGGGATCTTCCTGCCTTGGCCTCCCAGAGTACTAGAATTACAGGTGAGAGCTACCACGCCCAGCCAATTTTTTAAACATTTAAAAAAAAATACTGTATATAAGATTGAGGAAATATCATAGACAAATAAGTGAAGTGACAGCTATTGCTATGAAGCAAGGTAATGGAAGATGTTCTAAAAGAAATAAGATATTCCTACCATAAACCTTCCATCAGCTTAAAGATGTCTATAAAGTATAAACAACAATGCCCCATTTCTATTATAAGATGTTGTGAACATACACAGGATATAACAGACACCCATACGTGGAACACTCAGATGCATCAGATGCTAACATTTTGATGTCCCCCAGCTACTCTTTCTAATTTATACCCTTTCCTCTGCTGCTGGGGTGACTTCTATCTGGCATCACTTGTTTACATGTTTTATACTATTATCACAAATGTGTGCATCCATAATAAGTCTCCAGCAGCTTGCCTTTTCATTGGTTATTTTGATGAGGTTTTTTGTTGTTGTTGTTTTTGCAGTTTTTGGCCGGGGCCAGGTTTGAACCCACCACCTCCAGTATATGGGGCCAGCACCCTACTCCTTTGAGCCACAGGCACTGACCTGATGAGTTCTATCCTATGTTGTTCTAGTTTTCTTTTGATTACTCTATAATATTCCATTGCCAAATAAAATACAATCCACTCGCCTATTTTTCTGTTAATGATAATTTAAGTTACTTCTATTTTTTACTATGACAAATGATGCTACAGAGAATAATCTGGCATGTGTCAGGAAACTTCTCTAGCTTACATATGCACAAATGTAGTGCAAGAAATTTCATTCCATTGTGCTTTGTCAATTTGTACCTATCCCAGCAACGTATGAAGGTTCCTTTTTTTCTTCATTTTGCCAACCTGTTAGCTACTAGTTGGCATATCCTTGGTTGGTTTCCATTTCCTGAAAACTGGAGAGATTGAGCAACTTTCCATTTATTCACCATTTAGGTTCTCTCTTCTGTGAATGTGCTTCTTCATATATTTTGCGCATTAGGGGTATTTGTCTTTTTCTTGTTGAATTGTAGAAATGTTTGTACTAACGTTTATTGATGATATGCATTGCAAGTATCTTTTTCCTGCCTACGACTTGCTTTGTTAATTTTGTTTAAGGTGATGTTTTGTTATATTTAAGTTTGTATTTTTAGTGAAGTTTTATTTTTCTCTCTTTTCCTTAATTAAGAGTTTTGTTCTCGTATGTGTGTCTGTGGATGACTTAAGATTATGAAGGTATTCTCCTTTATTTTCCTCCAGAAGTTGATGTGGAATTTACCTTTGTGAGGTATATGATAGTGGATTAATTTTCTTTCCAGACAGATAACTAATTTTCCCAGACTTTTTAATAGTCCATACTTCCCCCGGTGATTTGTAAGGCCTTCTACATCATGCATCAAGTCTGTATGCCTGGGTCTGCTTTGTCCATGCACATATAGTGTGCTATCTAAATTATTACATCTAGGCTGGGTGCCTATAGCTCAATAGTTAGAGCACCAGCCCTGTGCACCAGGGTTGGCAGGTTTGAACCCAACCAGGGCCTGCTTAACAAAAAAAAAAAAAGAAAGAGAGAAAAAAGTAAATTACTATATCTTTTTAATCAGTCTTGATATTTGGTAGAGCAAGTTTCATGTCTTTTAGCTATTATGGTCTCTTTCTCTCCTCTATGAATGTTAAGGTCAGCTCATTAAGTTCCAGGGAAAATCCTACCAGGATTTTGATTTGAATTCCACTGCATTTTATAGATTTATTTGAGAAGTATAAGCTTTCAGATCTTGTCTTTCCTTTCACAAACCTGTTGTATCTCTGCCTATGTTTAGACCATCTTATACGTCCTTCAGTAAGGAGTTTTGTATACTTTGTGGAAATTTATTCGTAGGTATTTCATAGGTTTTGTTGCCATGGTAAAAGAGAACTTTATTCAAAAACATTTTCTATACCTAGCAACATTTTCTCTACTATTTTCTGCTCTTACGTGGTTTTGTTTGTTTGTTTTTGCAGTTTTTGGCCCGGGCTGGGTTTGAACCCACCACCTCTGGCATATGGGGCTGGCGCCCTACTCCTTTGAGCCACAGGCGCTGCCCTGCTCTTATGTTTTATATCTGATTCTTAGAACCATTTGCATTTTATTCTTTGCATAATGTGAAATCTACATGTAACACGTTCCCCCAGAGAGTCAACTTTTTTTTTCACTATGTCACCCTCAGTAGAGTGCTGTAGCATCCCAGCTCACAACAACCTCAAACTCTTAGGCTTCAGCGATTATCTTGCCTCAGCCTCCCCAGTTGCTGGGACTACAGGCACCCACCACAATGCCCGGCTGTTTTTTGTTGTTGTTTTTGCCACTGTTGTTTAGCACACCTGAGCTGGTTCGAACCCACTAACCCTAGTATATGTGGCCGGCACCCTAACCACTGAGCTACAGGCACCTGTGTCATTTTTTTTTTTTATTGTCTTGTGGGTTTTTCTTTCTTCCTGTGGATTTCACATTCTTATTTTTGAGTCCCTCTATTATTTCAGAAGTATTTTTGTTATACTTTACTTGAAAACAGAGTATGAGGTATTTGCCTCTTCTGTAGGTGCCATTTTATTTTGTTATTGGGCATTGCTGATTTAATGAACACCTATAGATTTTTGCATAGTTGTCTTCTCTTTGGACTTTCTTATTTTGAATAATTGTTCATTTTTCCTTATTTTTCTTTCTTTCTTTTTTTTTTTTTTTTTTTTGCTATTCTTTTCTCATAGCAGTATCATATTTATTGGACATGCCATTATAGACAATTTTAATTTCTCTTGGTAGCTCCTATCCTGGTCCATAGTTTATAGATCTGTCATCATACTGTGCATGATGGTACAAAAAGAAAGAAAAATGCACTTTAAAATTGTAAAATTGCTCTTCTTTAAGTAGAGATTATTTACAAAAGGAAATGTTTGAGACTTCCATGGGGTCCATCTCTGATATCACCTGTGCTGATTCTTTCATACAGCAGTGCCATCCAGTCTCTTCTGAGGCTTCCAGATTTGGCCTTATTTCTAGCTTCTGTCCACAACTTGCCCTCACACCCTCTCCCTGAAGCCAAATGGCATGTCAAATGAAATTCTAAAATATAGCCATCTGTGGGTGTTGAGGCAGGGATGATTGTGGTCATCCCTGAGAAGCTGAACATATATGTCACAGATTTGCAAACAACTGCTGGCTGGCAAGCTGGCAGAGGGCAAAATGTGAGCACTGAAGCTAATGAAGAGCTTCAAGCGATCAAATGTCAGGGCAGACAGCTGGTGATGTGGGTGGCCCACACTACTTGCTGGAGCACAGCTGTCAGAATGGGGAGAGTAAAGTGCAGGGCCACAGGCAGTGCCAGCCCAGCAGGTGAAAGCCCAGGACTAGGAAGAGACCAGAAGCTCTGAGACAGACATTTGGATCATGGCTTAGGATGTGCGATCACGTCTCATGCCCAACATGAAATGCCAACAAGTGAGGGGGAGGATGGTTGGAGAGAGGGTAAATGATGGGATCACACTTATGGTGCATCTTAGAAGGGTACAGGTGAAACTTACTAAATGCAGAACACAAATGTTTTCATACAATAACCAAGAAAATCCCATGAAGTTTATGTCAAACAGTTGGATGAAAATATTTCAGATTGTATATGAAGCCAGCACATTGTACCCCCATGATTGCACTAATGTACACAGCTATGATTTAATAAAAAAAAAAGAAAGAAAGAAATGCCAACAAGTGTTTCTCTCTATTCTCAGAAAAGCTCTTCTTCATGTGTCTTAATTGATTAAGATTTAGGGCTTTGGGACAGCCTTTTGAACCATACCAGGCATAATAAAGCCTATAGCCAGAGTCACTGGCTTGAGTTCTGGAATCACAAGGGATCAAAAAACCACATATGTCCTAACTACATGGTAGGCAGTGGTGAAGATGAGCTGTTAGGTAAGACACAAGAGTTATGCCAGAGACACAGAGGACAGAGATCAGGTACTATGAGGCTAAAGCAACTCCATTTTGGATACTAATCCACCATGTTGATGTCTGATTAACCCTTATTCCAGGAATGTCTCTAAGATTTCTATTTTATCTATTGTTACCATAAATCTTGACCTTGGGTCAAAACAACCTTGACCATAAATCCTGATCTTAGGCAGATTCACATAGCATTCTTGCCTTTCCATGAGGGATTGATTTCAATTTTCCCATACATTCCTTCCCTATTGTATATAAGGCCTGGGTCTTGGGGCTTATACCATGGCTTATACCGCCATACCGTCTTGTAGCTTTCCCAGATGTGGCTTCTGTTCGTGAATCCCTTTAAATGTTTCTTTCTGAGAAACTGGGTATGTCAGCCTCTTTTGGGGGGGCCTCTCAGCTTTCTTGGACTTTGGGGGCAGGTTTGCATAGACCTGCTCACTACAGAACAGGTGCAGGGGCAATCATAGACCCAGCATCAAACCAGTATAGCACAAGTTGGTGATGAGGTGGGGCCCAGTACAGGTCAACAGCAAAGTGTAAGTCAACCTGCACATCCAGAAGTCATACTGGAAGGGGTTAACTGGAAAAACTGGCTTGAGAGATAGAGTGCTGCACAGTCTGTCCACAAGGCTCCTTTTTGGAGGCCCCAAATCCCCTCACCTTGGATGAATCTTTTGGTTGTTTTAAATATGCCCATTTCTGGATATATGGAGCTTATAATGAAGTTGAACGTAAAATGGCAAACCACTTTGATCATTAGCAAAGTTTCTGCTTGCTTATTTAATGAAAATGCTCAGTGGTAAAGGAGCAGAAAAACAGGTTTCTCATGTACACCCTATGACACGTAAACTGAGGCCTTTCCAGGGAGTAAGGTGGTGAACAGGATCAAAATCCTTTCAATGCACATACTCTTTAATCTAGCAACTTCACTCGTATGGACATAACATGTACAGAACAGTCTAACTCTATTGCTTATAAGAGCAAAACAGGGAACCACTGAAGCATTACATATATTCTCCACACTGCTGCCTCCAGCCCTTTTGCTCTCAGCACACACATGGCAGACAATTTCATTCATGGTCCCAGCTGTCCACTGTGAGCTCATCTTGGTGGCTCGAGGCCTTTCTGCTTCACGGTTTTCTCAGATGCCACAGAAGGCCATTTTACCTGTGCCAGACACAGCAGAGAATGGTGGGGTAATTAATATCCCTGGGACCACACTCTACCAGAGAGGAAAGGAGATGGCAGATGAGTGCCCCAACCTTCCCATCCTTCAATGAGACCATTTTGAGGAATAGTTTACATGATCCCTCAGAGGGACCCCTTAGCATTGGCCTTCCATTGCCCAAAATGATACTAGGTCACTAACCTACCTTGCTGGCTTTTCTCCTTTCCCTTACTCACTCTTCCCCACTCCTCTCTTCTGCTTCCCGGGATTATCTCTCCAATACTTTACCCCAAATCCTGTCTCACACTCTGCTTCTAGGAAACCCAAATCAAAATCTAAACATCAAAAATAGGGGTTAAATTAAGTAGAGCACATTTATACAGTGGAATATTATGCAGCCATTCAAAATTACCTTGGATACAAGGAAAAAGAAAGTATATGACCATATAAAGACTTGTACATAAATTATAGGAGATTTATCTACTGTAGCCCCAAACTAGAAACAATACAAATGTCCATCAGTATGAGAAAAGACAAATTGTGGTATATCCATACAATAGAATACTATTCAGTAATAAAAACGATTGAGCTATTGATATAATTACTATGAACCTCAAGATAAGTATGCTAAGTGAAAGAATACAGACAAGAAGAGTACATAGCATATGATAACACTTATATATAATTCTAATGCAAATTAATCTGTACTGACAGAAAGCAAATCAGTGGTTGCCTAGGGTTGGGGTGGGAGGGTAGACTGGAGACAGAAAACGGGAGAGTGTGTGATTACAAAGGGACAAGAGAAAACTTTAAGGGACAGTGGATGTGTTAATTATCTTGATTTTGATGGTGGTTTCATGGGAGTATATATGTGTTAAAACCTATCAAAATATACCCTTTAAATATGTGTAGTATATTTTATATAAATTTTACCTCAATAGAGCTCTTAAAAATGAAAAAATAACTCTGGAGAAAAACAATTAATGACATAAAAATTAGTCATATTAAATTACTGGGTTGATATAAAAGACCCATTTTATTTTTTATCCAAAATAATAAGGGGATGGGTAGTCAAGGTGGCTCATACCTGTAATCCTAGCACCCTGGGAGGCCAAGGTGGGTGGATTGCCTGAACTTACAGGTTCGAGACCAGCCTGGGCAAGAACGAGACTCCATCTCTAAAAAAAATAGCTGGGCATTGTGGCGGGTGCCTATAGTCCCTGGTACTTGGGAAGCTAAGGCAAGAGAATTGCTTGAGCCCAAGAACTTGAGGTTGCTGTGAGCTACAATGCCACAGCACTCTACCAAGGGTGACCAAGTGAGACTCTGTCTCAAAAAAAAAAAAAAGAAAAAGAAATATTAAGGGGGAAAATGTTTCTGTTACATAGATACCTTGTATAATGCTTTAAGTTGGAGATTTTAGTGTGCCCATGAACGACCATCTGTCGTTCCATGGCTTTGTGGATGAAGATGGTGGCCCTCACACTTGTATTCCCACAGTTGATCTGTAGGCATCCTCTTAAGGTCCTTGCTCATATACAAGTATGAAAAGTTGTCACATTCACTCATTAGAAACTCATTCTCAGATACCTATAATGCTTTATACTCTTTCATTTGATTCTCATTTTTGGCATCTATGCAGTTGAGAGATTAATGTCTCTACAACGTTTCTAGTTGACATGAAATTTTGGGTTCTTAATGTTTGCATAGGAAGGGTGTGTGCTGGGGTCCATGCAATTTTTTCAATTGTCCATTGCTGGGGCAGTTATGAAATGCTTCACATATGAAATGTGAAGACAGAAGTCAGAAGGAAATATAGGCCTTGACTATGCAAAGAATAGAAAGTGACCCTTCTAGAAAAGTCAGAGCAAGATACTAATGAAAGCTGTTACCCTTTGTAGCATACTTTTTTTGTACTAGTCAACTCCACTCCAGTGGAGAGCTAGCCACTACAGAACATCTGGGCAAATTCTAGGCCTACACAAAGTCACTCAGATTAGGAATCCAAAGGACTGAATAACTGCAGTGAGAATGGAAAAAAAGGGTTGGTCTCTATTTCCCTTCTCAATCTCCATTAGATCTCCTTTCCCATTTTTGATGTACATAACTAATATTTTCTCAAGGGAAAGTAAATTTCTATGCCATAATAACTATGAGGCTTTGCCAAGCCCTCCAACTAGGTTGCCGTGCTCCTAGAGCTGAGCTGAAAGTACTAAAAGAACTGAAAATCTGGAGAGGACCACCTTGAGTCATAGTCTTCATGCAAAGTTCTCCAAAGAGCCTTTTGAGATTCCAAAAAGACCTTCTATTGGCTTTCTTTTCTCAAAGGATCTTAGCAGCCCTTGAGCTTGCTACAATAAACTCATATAACCATTTGGGGAATCTTGCATGATACCAGTACACCATTTATATAACCTTTTTGGAATCAACCAAATGGAGCCTAAGGAGGGTGTGTGGCATGAGCTACGGCCAAGTCATGCATGAGGCAATGAGCTGGCTTTGCTAAGACTCAGCCCCAATGTACATGAGCCAACATGTGCTCCTGGATCTAGAAGCAAGAGAAATGGACAGGCATTGGGTTTTACTGTCTACTTAATCCTTATAATGCTAGCTCAGTCCTGGACAAAGTATCTTTGCTAGCACTGAAATGTGAGTGTCTTTTTAGGTCCATATTCCAAAGACAATGGAACGTACACAGCAGGCCAAGGCTTGCCAAGGAACAAAAAAGCAGCTGGTCTGTTTTGTGGCTGATGGCCAGCTGCAAGGCCTTCTTAAGTGACAGCTGGAAGCAGTAAATCAGGTACAGTGGAGTCCTATCCACAGAAAGATTGCCTCTGCAAAGTGTCATACTTCAGGTTAAACAGTCCCGGATAATTCAGCCTTAGGATGAGTTAAAACAGCATTTTCGTTTGCTTGAACCTAGGTTTAATTAAAATAGGGAAACATTAGTCTAATCCAGTCCTCCACTGGTGAACTGAGACATACTCTGGAAGATTTAAAAGGAAGTACAGCCGTGAACTGAGGAATGGATGATTTCGGGTCTACTTGCAGAGAACAGTTTTTTCATTTTCCTAGAGACCACGAATTCTGTTAAAAATCTTAGTTTTTAATGCAGCCTTGTAGGACCAAGAAATGAATCAATTGAATACATGAGTAGTTCTCAGTTTAGAAGAGAGTAAATAGTTAAAATAAATTTAGCTCCATCAAAAAAATGCTTCACTTATTATTGTCCAAGAAATTTCCATAAGTTTAACATAGTGTTTTCATGGCTGTTTATTTCCTAAGTCAATGCTTCCCAACCTTTCTTGTCATACTACATGTGGGACTAGACCACATATTTAGGGCACATTGGGGTAAAGACATAGGACTACTCACAACAGGCCCCACTTGGCCACGCCAAGGGTTCAAAAGTCATTGTCTCTGCAGGCTAGCATATCGGCCCCATCAGTTCCCAGCTGGCTGGTGTCTGAGAAGTTTTAGAGCAAGTGTTTTCAACCCTACTGCCCATTGGACTCACCTGAAGAACTTCAAAATCCCAATGACCAGGTCCCATCCCCAGGGTCCTAATTTAATTGGTCTGGGGGTATGAACTGGACATCAGGGGGTTTAAAGAACTCTCCAGGTGATACTGATGCACAGCCAAGGTAGAGAAGCACTGTTTTAGTGCAGGAGTCACCTGTCTGTTTTTGCAAATAAAATTTTATTAGAATGCAGCCACCATTTGTTTATGTATTGCCTATGGTGCCTTTCATGCTATGATGTTGGAGCTTAGTAGTTGTAACAGTGTCCTTACAACCTGCAAAACCAAAAATATTTACTATCTAGCCCTTTATAGAAAATGTTTGCTGAACCTGTTTTAAAGAGAAGCTTCAAGAGGACTTTCAGTATCAGTTGAAAAATAATTTTAGGATTTTTGCCTAAGGTAGCAGCAGAATTCTTTTCATGGATTCAGACAGGGGGGAAAATAGCCAGAATATATAGATATTTACATACTGGGAATATAAATGAGGCTTTTCTGTTTTCCCTTACAAGGCACATGCTATTGTCAAGTTTTTGTTGAACAAGGCAAGAAGTGGCAGTATAGGACTCAGAAGGAAAAGCTAGGCTGGTTTATGTAAGAAAAAGCAGGAAGCTACTCTTAGGAAGAAATGCTCCCAGAAAGAAAAGGCTGTGAGTCAGAGAAGAGAAGAGGAGGAGAGAGCTTCAGAGAAGAGTTTGGGGAAGTTTGTAGAGGTGGGAGCTGGAGGGCTGTCACTCTGTGGCAAGTGGCACTGCAGAGGTAGATGGTTCTGATGCCTTTTAGAAACATGGCTGCAAGATATGAGTCATATTCCCCTTAGTCTGAAAGACTTCTGTAAATTTATATAGATTTGCCATACTTTTTTGGACATCAGATTAGTCTTTTTGCAATCTAACTCTGTACTATGATTAGCCACAATGGAAGCTGGAAAGTACTGGACTACGGAATGAATATGTCTGAGAGCCCCCAATCCTTAACCGCATCATAACAGTTGGAATAGAATATCTAGAGAGTTAGCAGCAGGAAAATAAAAAAGGAATAAGAAAGGAGTCTAAAAGCTTACAGAAGAGCAATGTGGTATTTCTGGGTTAGTTTTCCCAACTCTGAGCTCTAAGTAGCTCTTGTAGGACCTGTATAAAGGAGTGTCTACTCTCCTCTTGGTCAGTGGGGCCCAAGACCATACCATTCATAACTCTACTTCATTGCAAGGAATATGATACCAGCACAGTAAGTGATTGTCCAAGCCAACATTATCACCAAAGTAACAACTTTGCATGATCCCCTTTCACATCTCAGATGGCCCTCACCAAGCATCAAGGGCTTTACAAAGTAGTGGAAAAGAACTGGAATGAATATAAATGCTTGCCCCTGAAGAAGTCTTTCCAGAATTATTGGCAAACACTCCATTCATCCCCTGGCTTGGCAATTCTCCCAACAATAGAGGAGTGGCTGAGGATCCTGCATTCCTCAAGGCCCTGTGTGACCTGATAAACATGAAGGGGACCTAGGACCAAGGGGAACTGTGGAGCTGGGCAGCCTTCGAGCAAGGATCAAAGGCAGGAAGCAAATCTGGGCTATTAAAGTCACAGCATCTTGGACCAACAACATGAACTGGTGTTTATCTTCAGAAACCAAGAGTCAATCATTGTTATTGATTTCTCCTCATCATCATTTTCCCATAGATCGGACCCTGAACACATCTAATGCAGAAGAGTAGTGCCATAAAATACAGCAGAAAATACATACAAAAATACAACCCCTCAGTTTCAATTACTTTTCCATTTCCATCTATGGTTACTTATCTCTACACATGCTTATCATATTATTTCATAAAAAGCAGAAGCCTTCACTACCCAAGTGTAATCTGTATTTGAAAAAGTCAACTTAAAATTAGTCCACCTAAAAGAGAAACCAAATGTCATAGTAAGTACTGAAAAAAAGATTAGACTAGAATTTCATTTCATTCTAAAAAGAAAACCCTTGTGTTTTTGTTTGTTTGTTTGTTTGTTTTGACACAGAGCCTCAAGCTGTCACCCTGGATAGAGTGCTGTGACATCACAGCTCACAGCAACCTCCAATTCCTGGGCTCAAGCGAGTCTCCTGCCTCCGCCTCCCGAGTAGCTGGGACTACAGGTGCCCGCCACAACACCCAGCCATTTTTTGGTTGCAGCGTCATTGTTGTTTGGCGGGCCGGGCTGGATTCGAACCCGCCAGCTCAGGTGTACGTGGCTGGTGCCTTAGCCCGTTGAGCCACAGGTGCCGAGCCTGAAAACCCTTGTTTTTTAAAATTAGGAAAATAAATTTATATTTTCTTATATGGAAAAAATTCAGGATATAATTGCCAAATACTGACTCTTAAGATGAACAACGAGATAGTGTTGATTTTTGTTTTGTCATAATTATTTTGGCAAAACCGTATGATAGTTTTGTGTGGCCTTCTATTCACAGATGACTTCCGTGCACAGTCATAAATAAGGTCATCTTTACAAAAACATTTAAAGGTTTTACCAAAGACTGCTCTACAGCCTTCGATATTCAAATCATTTCTGAATCCTTACACTCTCACATCATTTTTTTTTCTTTTGAGACAGAGTCACCCTGGATAGAGTATCATGGCATCACAGCTCACAGCAACCTCAAACTCTTGGGCTTAAGCGATTCTCTTGCCTCAGCCTCCCAAGTAGCTGGGGAGGTCATTGTTGTTTATCAGGCTCAAACCCACCAGCCTTGGTGTACGAGGCTGGCACTGTAATCACTGAGCTATGGGTGCCACCCTCTACCAGATTCTTATTTTGGCTTTGCCATGGTTGGAGCCATTCTTCTGTATCATCAGCTTTGTGAACTCCTTTGTGTTAGCATGCTTTATGATTTCAGTTCAAAAACTATTTGCAGGCTCGGTGTCTGTGGCTCAATGGGCTAAGGCGCCAGCCACGTACACCTGAGCTGGTGGGTTCGAATCCAGCCCGGGCCCGCCAAACAACAATGATGGCTGCAACCAAAAAATGTCCAGGCATTGTGGCGGGCACCTATAGTCCCAGCTACTTGGGAGGTGGAGGCAGGAGACTCGGTTGAGCCCAGGAATTGGAGGTTGCTGTGAGTTGTGATGCCACAGCACTCTACCCAGGGGACAGCTTGAGACTCTGTCTCAAAAAAAAAAAACAAAAAACTATTTGCATTGCATCATTAGATTTTACAACATCCATGTTCAGTGACACAGTTACTTACCAAGCTCCTTTGCTAGACTCTGAACTCTTTAAAGGAGAGTTATGTCCTATTTACCTTCTGTCACCAATGACTGGCATAAAATAGGTACCAGTTAGCATTAGCTAAACTTATTGATTTTTCCTTTAATATCTTCAGCTTCAAATACTACTAACAAAGATGCCCACACAATATTTTATTGAGGACAAACTTTACTAAGTGCTTACCTTAGCAAATTTTTAAAATGTTATGTTGACTTTTGTTTCCCTATCCTCACTGTGAGTATCTGGATAATACGTATCTGGACCACAGGCACTCACTGATACTGGGTAATTACCAGCCTCTTTAGTGGGGGGGCTATGACTTATCCATCTTCTACAGCCAATGACTGCATAAAGTAGATATCAATTAACAGTAGTTGCATTAAATGTCATTTCATTTACTACCTTTATCTCTTTTGTGGTGATTTATCAATATTTTTATTAGTTATGAAAATTCTTGGAAGGCAAACAGTATGAATTAAAGAACTCTGAGCAGGTGTATCTCTTCCCATATTTCTTACTCATCCTTCTATCATATTCTCAATAAATAAGAAAATACATTGAATAATACAGGGTTGAACAACAGTTATATATGAAGTCAATGAAGAATTTTGGACTAGTACAAGCATTCTGTTTCCATAAATATACATTGAATGTTCCCTGAATCCTTTGAATAAATGTAGAATACATATGAAAAATAAAGTTCACTTTCTCTTTCTATAACCACCTGTCTAGAGGATTGATATGGATCTGTAGGATTCTGTACTACATTTCTATACAATTATTTATAAAAGTATTTATATGTTTTTAAAAATTGTTAATCTTTATAATTTTCTAATATTTCCAGGCCAATCAGAACCACACCATAAGCAGGACATGGCACAGTTAGATCATTGGTGAGATTAGGATGACAATCTGGAGAGAAACAAACTTCAGACCCATACAAATGTTATCTGAATCGAAAAAGTAATCTTTAAACAAGACAGAAAAGGTTTTATTTTACCTACAACCTTGCCTGGAAGTAGTGAGTGACTGGAGTAATTCCTGGTTTCTGTCCTTGATCGTTTGTTTGTTTCTAAGAGATTAGGTTAACATTAACATCCTGAAGGACCAAGGCAATCGCTTGTGATTCAGTGTCTAGAAATGTGTTCCTCTGGGTGTGTACTGTCTCTCACATCCAATGGGGAAATACTTTTTCATTCCTCCGTCTTCAGGAGCTTCCCTAGCCCTTTGGCCTGTGTGCTGACTCTCGCCCTTCCCAGCGGCAGCCATGAATGAAAAGCTCTCAATCAGGAAAGTCTGTCAGTCTAATTTGGAAGGCCCCCTCTAGGCAAGATGAAGAAGATGGGAGATAATGATAATTCCCCCATCCACCTAGAATTTAGATACACAAATTAAAAAGCACATTAACTCTGTTTATAAAGAAAAACAAAATGTCACACAAGGCGGATTCCATTCAAATGCCGTTTAGGCTAATGAAAGAGCTGTGTCCTTTCACTATTTGTTCTTGGAGCATTTCAATCAGTTAGCATTGGCAAAGCTTCTGAACAAAGACAGTAATTACCAAATAAAAATTGCCTTCAGTGCTTTTTCAAACTGTGTTCACAGTTTGGCATAAATGGATTTATGATCCTTTCATTCCAATAGGAACTACCAGTCTGCCTTTCACTTCAAATGGCCTATTCATCTCAGTATAAAAACAGCTAAAAAATACTAGCAGAATATGCTGCCTCTGCAACCCAAGCCCTGGACGGCAGGAGTTAGCTTCTTCCAACAGGCATAAATATAACTGGCTTTGAAAAACTATGAGACAAAGACAGTAAAAAACTCTTGCAAAATTTTTTTAAAACAGCAATTATTTGGTTCCAGTTCCTTTTATTACTCTGCATCTTTTATCCAAAATTAAATTAATTCCATTATTTATAAAATGGATAAAAATGCAAATTACAGTGGGGAATTTTTGCTGAAATAATGCACTATGGCCGCTATTCAGATACAAAGATTAATACTTTCTATTCCTTAGGGAGAAATGGCACAGGGAGGTGTTTTTGTTTTGCTTTGCTTTATTTTTAATAAATAAGCCATAAAGAATCACTTTATAATAAATAACTTAATTGGTAGCAATTCGACTCCCAACATTCACGTGTAAAGTATTCTTTTTCTACCCTCTATTTCATGCTTGAGGTAAACGTGTATATACACATAAACTATGTATTAGAAGCATACAGTAGCATTCAACAAGGAAGTCTCCAAGAAAATTAAGACCTTCACAGAACTTTGTGCTACAATATAATACAGACTGTGTTACAATGTTGACCTGAGACTGTCTTCAATCCTAAGGGTTTCAAGACCAATTCCAAACATAACTTTCTCACTGGTCAATATCGCTGTACGGGTAAGGGGAAACTTGCCTTTTCTCCTGAAAGTTCACCAAAAGATCAATTCACGGTTAAGGCAAATTAATAAGAGAAAACATTTCTTTACTGTGCACAGGGAGAAATCACAGAGTAGTAACTCAATTTTCCAAGGGAGTTGAGATACTTTTGTATATGCCTTTTGGAGGGGAGGGGGAAATTGAAGGTAAGGGTAATAAATGGTTGCTAGGGAAGTTGCCAGGCAGGAAGAATGAATTGGGGAGGAATAGATTGACTTGTAGATTAGCCCGAGAGACAGGTGTTTATGACTTAAATGATTTGGGACAGGTCTGCTTACACTCTTAACCTTCATTCTCACAATATTTCGAGATAACAGAAGGGGGAAGGGAAGTCAATTATCTGTGCCCTTTGATCTTCTGATCAGGTCAGTCTAGTGTTTACAGATAGAGGGAAAGCCTCTTCCAGTGTTTCCTGACCTTGAATATCCTTTAATTAAAAATATTCTTTATACCAGGGAGTCATATTTTGGGGTGAAATTTCCTGAGTCCCTTCATCACATTATGTTGTCATGGTAGTATGAGCTTTGCAATTGTTCCCCTCAGGCTTTGGTTATTAACAATGCTCCACCGGTTGTGTAAGAACTGCCCAGTACTCCAAATGTATACTGCACATGGCAACTCTGGTAACATGGGTACACAGCTGTAACAGAAAGGGGTCCTGAAAAGGCACTCTCCAAAATGGGGAAGGTTTGTTTCTATGCCTTGACCTGATACTAAGTCTATACATGTACATGGATCTTTACCTCTCTGAACCTCAGGATGCGATTCTTAAAAGATAAAGCAGGGGGCTGGTCCAGATCATCCCTTTTGTCTCAAAGTATACGCCACAGAGAAATGATCTAATGGGATATATCACCGCATATGCATGTTACTGTCCTGGAAGAATCAAGCCTCTGAGGATCCCTGCAATAACAGATCTGTTTAACTTTTTAGCCCAGCATTATATGAACTTACATGTCCACAGAATTCCTTCTTTGTTAGTGGAACATTCATAAGATCCCCACTGTGAGTATTTCTCAAACACACTTGGGGAAGCAGCAGAATGCCTACAAACTTCCTCCCAGATCTAATAGTCTGTGATTGAATTCCAAGCCCAGTCCCCACTTTGTGACCAAAGGCAATGAACCTCCATCATGGCCAATTGCTGGAGAATCTGAGAATTTTTAGAACTCGGTGAAATTTTTTCCATCCTTCAACATCCGTAAGGGCACAAAAGACTTCCCTCTTCTTCATCCTCCAAGCACACAGTGTCTACAACCACCAGGCATCGGCCAGGACCCCTGGAATGTGAATCTAAATTCTTCAAGTGTGTCTTTGCTGCTTATGGTCCCTTGGTAGATGTAGATTAAGGGTTAGCTATGAGTAATCTGAATATATATGGAGTAATAATATTTTGCCTTGTCTGTTTTCTGTCTTTTGAAACTGATGCAAATTACATCTTTATAAAATCTACCAAGATACCATAATCTCCACCTTTGACTTCTCAACAGCTCTCTCACAGACCTTGGCAGGACTTTGCCTGCACATCTGTTTTAAATCCCAATTGCTCCCATTTTTGCTCACTCCTATTTTTCTCATCCTCTCATATGCCCAGAAAGTAACTGTCAGCTACCACCCATATACTAGTGGTTTAAAGTTTAATTTCTCCCTCAGTATTCTATTCTTCATTTCATTGACCATTTTTTTCTAGAATTCCACCATCCTGACTTTTAATGGCATTGATTGCTTTTCTCTGGACTTTCTCCAAGTTCTACATCTTTCCCTTGAACTAAAGATCCCAAACCCAAATGGTGCTTCCACGGAGATATGACTAATAATGCATTGGCTTTTAAATCTGGCTAAACATCAGAATCATATTTTTTAAACTATAGATTACTGAGCTCCCGCAGTCATGTAGGAAACATTAATTTTAAATTATGTTAGATTTCCTATATTTGTTAAGTCATAGGCAACAATGAAGCTAAGAAACAACTTCAACCTATTTTTTGACCAGTTTTGAGACCATGAACAACCAGGCACAGTGATTCTCCCTCAAATATTAACTTCCTTTGGTTGGTAAAGCTTTCAGAAAAGACAGTCATCGTACCCCTAAAACCGTATTGATTTTGATTTGAATTTGAATAGATTTCTTCCAGAATTCTAGGTCCATTTCAATTTTTACTTCATTGGAAGGCCTTTCCTGAGCAACGCAACTCAACCAACAGCTCTCACAGCTTAGAAGTTTTCTTGGGGATTGGCCCATATTGCACTGCACTGCTATCATAGTAGATAGAGCAAGATACCCTTCAGGGACATTTAGGTTGTGAAGCCCCTTACTTTGTGTTTGTCTTCTGACTCAGTACTGGGCATGAATCAGTCTCAGTTAGAATTAACATTTGAAATGAGTCCTCACTATTTTCCTTAGTGTATATTTCCCATCAAACAGCAACTAGAATGGAGGTCCCTTCAACTTTGAGGACAGAGTGTTTGTAACCTGCCTATCATCACCACAAGATGTAGCATATAATAGCTATTTCTTTAGTTGAACAATTTTTTTCCAGTGAGATTTCAAGCATTCTGAAAGCAAATGCTATATCTTAAATGTTTTTGTATTTCCTATGGTAGACTGTGCCAAGTAAAAACTCTTCAGTAAATACACCATCAAAATGTGAAAACTAAGTAACTAAGGGGATTAAGCATTCTACCCCTCATCTTACAGATGAAAAAATTGAGGTTCATAGAATTTAAATAATTTACCCAGATAAAAATAGGTACTTAAAACTAGATCCCAGCCTATCCTATCCCCTGGGCTCTTTGGTTACTCCACGTGTTCTCTATTAACTGATAGGGTTGAATGATTGACTTCTTAGCTCTATTTCCATGAACTCAAAGTAAAACCCCACCACTGAACTCTTGAAAGGCATGTCTTCTGAAGAGTGGAATTTCCTATCAAGGAAACAAAAAAAATGCCATTGGCAGTGAACTGAAGACTGACTTTTTGATTTACTCCACCAGGCATGATTTTAATGACTAACCACTTATACAAACATGTGGAAACACTGACAGTGGGTAGGTTCATGTATTTGAATAAATTAGTAATTGAGTCCAAAATATAGGCACAAGCTAGGTCAGGTTTAAAAACCTGGCCTTATATCATTCAAAACTATCATTTAAAAAATAAACAGTAGAAAGATGATACCACTTCCGTTGACTTCAGTTGGAACATTTATATTCCAATCCTAATTTAGCAAGATTTCATCAAAAGGTTTCTCCTGCCAATTGAGTTCCATCTTACTGTAATTATCTGGATTCTTTTTGCGTATGCATAGTTTGGAACATCTTAGTGTTATTGCTGCCACTACTGTATCTATTATTGTTTGATGTTGGGTCTCTTATCCCTCAACCATGCTTTCACCCAGCTGAGTCGCCTCCATATCACCTCCTTCTCCAAAAGAAATGAGGAAGGGGCAAGCAGCATGGCCACAACCTACACCTTGTGAATGTGGGACCTGAACATAAGACTACTTGATACACATTTAAGGAATTCCAAGGAAGGAAAAAAAGAACACAGCAACTGAATCATTAAGTTGTAGAATAAATTCTTTAAAAATGATTCCTAAACCCATACTAAGCCCCCGTCGCTCACCCAAACACTGAAAACCCAAAGCAAGACTCCTTGCGAGCTTCCCATTTGTTACAGTCAGGGAAGCAGAGGCGTTGCTCAGAGAAAGTGTGGCTTCTTTGGCATTATGTGCCTGAAAAAAACTCTTTAAGCCTAACTGCGAATGAGTCAGCAGAGTTTTCTAGAACAGCCAAGAAGAAGATGCTTTCTTTAGGAGATTATTTATTTGGTTGCTACATAATACTGTAGATTAATTAGGAGTAGGAATGAGTGAAACTATTTGGAAAAAGTGATAGCAGCTTGAAATCTTCACCCACCCCTGGCCTAATGGAGGAAGGAGGATTACAGTTTTGCGCAACTCATTATTTGGCGGGGGTGTAAGAAAGTGACATCAACCAAAGTATTCTTATAAAATCTTTGATCATATTGGCCCAGATATCAGCCTTATAAGGTCAAGATTATAGAAAAATAAATTGGTTCAAAATTTAAATAGACCTTTGATATTTAAAGGTATCAAATACGCCCAATGTGACTCCCAATATGTTAAGAGAAACACTGAGAGCAAAATTGAGCCAAAAATTGAAATTAACATGGCTCAGAAACATCTTTCCTCATTTTCTAAATGTTTCCATTTCTGGCAAAATGGCCAGGGTGGAGGGTAAATGCTTTCAATATGCTCAAAATTCAAACTCTGAGTTTATGATGATTACTTTAGTCTCTGAAATCCACCTGGCCTCACCTGACGTCCTTAAACATTTGTTTCTTCTCTCTCTCTCTCTCTCTCTCTCTCTCTCTTTTTTTCTGAGACAGAGTCTCACTCTGTTGCCCGGACTAAAGTGCTATGGCACCAGTCCAGCTCACAGCAACCTCAATCTCTTGGGCTCAAGTGATCCTCCTGCCTTAGCCTCCCAAAGAGCTGGGACCATAGTGCTCTCCACAATGCCCAGCTAATTTTTTCTATTTTTAGTAGAGACGGGGGTCTTACTCTTGCTCAGGCTGGTTTTGAACTCTTGAGTTCAAGTGACCCTCCCACCTTGGCCACCCAGAATGCTAAGGTGAGAGTGAGCTACCGTGCCCTGCCTTCTTCTCTTTTCTTGGTCATCAATTACCGCAACTGTACTGGGCCTGCCCATCAGCATACATGCACCTGCACATGTCTATCACCAGGTTAAAGCAATTACCAACTCATAGCCAACTATATTTCAATCATACTCTCTCTTCTGAGCTATTTTGCAGCACTTTCCAGACATTAGATTGGATTTTTCCATAAATAGTTAAGCATTTATCTCTGAAAAATAAAGCTCATTTAAAGAAATATAACCATCAATCATCTCATCTAAAACATTAATAGTTTAGTACTAAAACATCAGTTCTTTAAAACAAAGTCTTTGTTTTGCAAAACTAAAAAAAGTATTAGAAGCTGACCAGCGGCCAGACTCATGCCTGTAAGCTTAGCTCTTGGGAGGCTGAGGCAGGTAGATTGCCTGAGCTCATGGGTTCAAGACCAGCCTGAGCTGCAGTGAGACCTTGTCTCGAAAAATAGCCGTGCGTTGTGGTGGACACCTGTAGTCTCAGCTAATTGGGAGGCTGAGGCAAGAGAATCACTTGAGCCCAAAAGTTTGAGGTTACTGTGAGCTGTGACACCACAGTACTCTACCAAGGGCGACAAAGTGAGACTCTGTCTCAAAAAGAAAAAAAGAATGGGTGGTGCCTGTGGCTCAAAGGAGTAGGGTGCTAGCCCCATATGCCAGAGGTGGCGGGTTCAAACCCAGCCCTGGCCAAAAACTACAAAAAAAAAAAGAAAGAAAGACAAAAAGAAGAAGCTGACCAGAAACAGAAGAATAAGCACTGGTTCTTTTCTTTGAGCATTTGCTTGAAGGGCATCACATGTTCACCTAGAGAGGGTCTGCCTCTCTGCATTGCATTGCTAGGAGCAGCAGGACAATCAGAGGTCATCCTTCCACAATGCTGTAATCTGGAAGCATTGCTCTTGCAAGGGCAGCTTTATAGGTCATTGTTAGTTTTATTTTTAAGAGAATAGACATTGATAACTTTTTAAATGAGAGCTTACAACAAAAACCCTCCCTTGAACCCTGACTCTGAAGATACAAGAAAAAGGAATGTTGTGGGCGAGACTGGCTTTGCAGAAGTTTCATGGGTTAATGCAAAAGGAAGGTGGACAGTCTTCATAGGATCATGCATGCCTCCCAAGTCCAGCTCTTCTTGTGATTATTTTTTAAACCAGAGAAATTAATCTTTTTTTTTTTTTTTTGGCAGTTTTTGGCCGGGGCTGGGTTTGAACATGTCACCTCCGGCATATGGGGCCGGCATCCTACTCCTTTGAGCTGCAGGTGCCGCCTTTTTAAAAATTTTTTTGAGACAGAGCCTCAAGCTGTCACCCTGGGTAGAGTGCCAGCTTACAGCAACCTCCAACTCCTGGGCTCAAGCGATTCTTCTGTCTCCGCTCCCAAGTAGCTGAGCCTATAGGCGCCTGCCACAATGCCTGGCTGGTTTTGGGTTGTAGCCGTCATTGTTTGGTGGGCCCGGGCTGGATTCGAACCTGCCAGCTCAGGTGTATGTGGCTGGCGCCTTAGCTGCTTGAGCTATAGGTGCTGAGCAGAGAGAGAAATTAATCTTAAAATAGCTTGTGTTTATTTTATGCACATCAATTCTGTTTGCTTTTTAAAGAGTACAATTAGCTGTACCAGGAGACTATCGATTAAGAAAATCCTTAGTCTTGAGAAAAGCTGAATAGGAAAGGGATGACCTCAGGCCCCAAGACACCCACCAAAATTAGATCATAATTCGATTGCCTGGCAGAACATACAATCCTATCACCTTATACCCGCTCCTCAATTCTGGCAGGCCTCCGGAAATTAACCAAGATGAACATAAAGTGTTTTGGTTTATGGTGTAAGCCTTCACCCAGATCAAAATATTCTGTAAGAAGGATGGCTTGGCACCTGCAATCCCATACCCTTGAGCTCCTCCTTTCAAAGAACAGGTTCATCAGATTTATTCATCAGCATAATTGATGTCTAAACCAATAGAGTTAGACTTCTCAACCCTGGCACTATTAACATTTGAAACCAGCCAATCAATACTTTGCTTTTTTATGCACTGTAGGATGTTAGCAGCATCCCTGGCCTTTACCCACTAGATGCTAGAAGCACCTCTACTTCTACAGGAGTATGACAATTAAATCTCCAGATATTGCCAGATGTCCCCTGGAGGGCAAAATCAACCTGGTTGACCACTGCTGCAATAGAAGTACAGTAGAACCTCTGTGAGTCGACCACCCAAGAGACCGTAACAAACTGGTCAACACACGGAGGTGGTCAGCATAAGGAACTAGACCCGTTGTACTGATAGGTACACGTGGTGCCTGTCAGGTCTATGAAAATTAGGTCAACTTGAGGAGGTGGTCAATGTAGGGAGGGGGTCAACTATGGAGGTCCAACTGCATTATTATTTTTTTTTTGTAGAGACAGAGTCTCACTCTATGACCCTCAGTAGAATGCCGTGGCGTCACACAGCTCACAGCAACCTCCAACTCCTGGGCTTAGGTGATTCTCTTGCCTCAGCCTCCCGAGTAGCTGGGACTACAGGTGCCCGCCACAATGCCTGGGTATTTTTCTGTTTTGCAGTTTGGCTGGGGCCGGGTTTGAACCCGCCACCTTCGGTATATGGGGCCGGCGCCCTACTCGATGAGCCACAGGCACCACCCCCAACTGTATTATTTTACCAAATGTATGAATCATGAAGATTGCCAAGGGTTATAAAGTAGACTGTTTTAGGTGTCACCTCATCAAGGAAACCACTACTACCATCAATGGGAAACAAAACAGTGCTAATAAATAGAAATAAAATAATAAGTGAAAACTATCATTGTTTTGAAATATTTCTGGAGGAAATGAAACATTTGTGCAAATTGTATCCTTTCTCCTGTGAAGATAACTGGGCTGGCAAGTGTGGTAAAACATGTCGTTGCCTGGTTTGCCCGTGAGAGTGTTCCCTGGCTTGGGCTGCAGCTGCCATGTGGAGTCTCCCTGCTGACAGCCTTTCTCAGCTACTCCTGACAATCCCCCCATTGTTTGAATTTGAGTTTTGTAGTTACAGAGATGTGGTTCTCAGAGCTAAACATGGAACTGTTTGACTAGCGCTACAGGATATAGAATAGACCCTTGGGACTGGTAGATTGTAACTTGTATACTTTTGAGTACTCTTAAGTGTGGTGAAAAGGCGTTTTGGAGATTATCAATTTATTAGAGGCCCTGCCATTTTTTTTCTATCCACAGCAATCATAGAGAATCCAAGTTGAGTTTAAGAGTGAGCACTGTAGAAATACTTTTTTTTTTTTTGAGACAGAGCCTCAAACTGTTGCCCTGGGTAGAGTGCTGTGACATCACAGCTCACAGCAACCTCAAGCAACCTCCAACTCCTGAGCTTAAGTGATTCTCTTGCCTTGGCCTCCCAAGTAGCTGGGACTACAGGAGCCTGCCACAATGCTCAGCTTTTTTTTTTTTTTTTTTTTTTTTTGGCTGTAGTTGTCATTGTTGTTTGGCCCAGGCTGGCTTCGAACCCCCCAGCTCTGGTGTATGTGGCTGGCGCCCTGGCCGCTTGAGCTACAGGTTCCAAGCCTGCAGAAATACTCTTTCTGAACCTGGATGTTGTGTGTGAACATTACAAAGAGTCATGTTATGTATGTGTGTGCATACTGGTCATTCGATGCATGCACACACATACATATGTATATGTAGTGTAAATTCATCTTTATAAATGCCTCATGTGATGGCAGCGATGGGGAGTAGTTTCATATGTTAAGCACAAATAGGAGCTGAGACACTAAGCAGAGAAAAATTATCTGTAACACTGAGAAAGAACCATCTGTCATGGCTGAAGGCTCAAGCAGAGAAGGGATAAGTGGAGAGGCCCCAGGAACAGATGGGGAGGCTTGAACCCCTGCACAGAGCAGAGGGTCCAACAGCTGGGACTGATTAATTCAGACGGCTGACTATTACATCATGTGTCAGATTACACCCAAGCGAGTGGCTAAAAGCTCCAAGCAAGTTCAGGCCAACATGGAGGCGCTTCGCAGATGGTGTCCACCGTGGAATTCCACGAGGGATAAGAACACCGTTCAGCTCATTATCCTTTATGGAAAGAGCAGGAGGAAGGAGAACAGGCCCTCCTTACCCCTTCTTGATTCTTTATTCTCAGGGTAAATGGAAGTAGAGAGGGAGAGAAATTGAGTTTGTAAAGAAGCCTTTGTTCTCTGTTTGCTTTTTAAATTACATAATAGAAAGAACAATAAGGAACTTTAACATGTGAAATTCAGTCCAGCAAATTGATCTCACAGTTCAGATATGGAAAAAAATTTCTGAAGATGAACTTGATCCACTCATGCTTCTTAGTAAAGCCACAAGCACTTCAAACAACATATCAGAAGCTGAACTCGACAACTGGTTTTAGTGCTCCCCTCTACTGCCAGTCAGTCCCTGGAATCTTAGCATCTCTTGAAACCATTCTGGTTTCTCCATCCTGATTGCTGTTGCCTTAATTCTGACCTTCATTAAGTCCTGCTTGGACTATTACAATAGTTTCTTCTAGCTATATTCTGGCTTCTTTGCTCCAATGCATTCATTCCACACCTTCCAGAATAATCTTTCAAAGACTTGAATCTGGTCATATTATTTCCCTGCTCACAACTCTTCTCTGACTACCTATTCTCAAAGATTTTTAAACATCTTTTTTATACTGATGAAATTCATCAGAGCAAACAATCCTACAGATATAGTCAGATTTTTACCAAACCTTAATATTTTTTTTTTCAGGGAAATAAAGTTCAGCACAGTGAGTCATGATGCTTCATACCATTATGGAGTAGATTATATAGACTAGGAAATGTGCAAGTTGCCTTTTTGCTAAGTATGACACATCATCTGTCTCTCACAAAAGGATCAATGTTGGTACCAATGTAAATTTATTAGTTTTAATAAATGTGCCATGGTTATATAAGATGCTAACATTAGGGGAAGCTGGGTGAAGGGCATGTGGGAGCCATCCATTCTCTCTTTGCAACTCTTCTAAAAATCTAAAATAATTTCAAAATGTTACTATTCCTATTCTCTTGAGGCTACTTATATCTGAAATACCTGAATAGTGAAAATATTATATCATGGTGTGTTCATATGTATCCCTCCCCAGCTCCACATTCAATGATATCTAGTTGGTAGTTTGATATCAGATAAAATGCAGGAGTATTTACACCCTGGCAATTGGTAAGTGCTATAAACACTTATTGGCATACTAAAGCAGCCAAATATGAATTTGTCTGCTTGAAAATGGAAAGGTATCAATAAATATGTGCTGCCAAAAGTGCAAGGCAAGGGAGAAAAGAAAAGGCAACTATGAAAATAAGCTCCCCTCTTTGTCTATAAAGGCTGCAAGCCTATTGCCTAAGGGCGTTTCACAGTCCCTGGGCAACCCATGTTGCAGGCATATGGCAAAGACTCCTCTGATTCACCTGGTCCCAGGAAGGCAGAGGTAGAGCCTACCATTTGAGGTCCTGAAAAATTAGAGTACTAGGGATGGTGATAGAGACAATGGAAGCCAAAGAGAAAGCTTCCCATAATTTTAGCCACTGTAAGTAAATTGAGAAATACTCAAAATATTTAAAATTGGCAGGGTGCAGTGGCTCATGCCCATAATCCCAGAACTTTGACCAGCCTGAGAAAGAACGAAACCCTGTCTCTACTAAAAATAGCTGGGCATTATGGCGGGTACCTATAGTGCCTGCTAATCAGGAGGCTGAGGCAAGAGGATCACTTGAGCCCAAGAGTTTGAGGTTGCTATGAGCTATGACGCCATGGCACTCTACCCAGTGTGAAAAAGTGAGACTCTGTCTCAAAAAAAAAAAAAATTAAAGTTTGACATCAGGGGACAGAGCCCATCAGTTTGACATAGAAGCTATCAACGTACCATTTTCCATCATGATTTTCTGTCCATTAGATGGATAATACCATAATCATTAGAAATATTTATCATATGGAGAAAAAAGGAACACTTCCAGGGATCACACATCCAGCAGAGTGAAATGATGAAAAGATTTGCCATTCACATATTGCTTAGTAGAGATGATTGACATTGAGGGTAGAGTTTGGTACTTTTTAAGGTACAAATTCTATTCAACTTTTCATATATATGATGTTTCATCCTGGGAATGGGGTAGGGATTAGGGATAGGGTTAAGTATGGAAATCATCATATAAAGCAAGAACGATTCCTAATCAAAACCACTCTCTAAAACCCCTGAAATCAGCAGTTTTGCAGAATGGTACACTCTTAGGAGGAATCTAGAATATTTTGTTGCGTGTTTTTGGTTCTCACACTGAAGGAAGGGGCGTGCCTTACATACTAATGAGCCACAGCTGAGGATTGTAGACATCCCTCATTATTCATCAAACTCAGGACAAAGAAGGATCCTCCCCAAACCTGCAGGGCTTCTGAACGTCCTCCTAGACGTACATGGTATTCACCTGCTCAACATTACCCGAGCATAGATGTTCACAGCATTTTACAAATAAACACAAAACTATGTTTAGCATGGCTTTAATAAAGATTGAATTTTTCTGGAAATCAACCACTATATAAATCAGAAGATAGTGTTTAGCTTTGTACAGCTCTTTAGCACAAGGTGTTCACTGTTCTGGAAAATCATAACTCTACCCGCCAGTTCCCAGTACAGCATACCCTGACCTCTTGGCACTAGTAGCTATTGCATTCTTTTTTTTTTTGTAGAGACAGAGTCTTCGGTAGAGTGCCGTGGCATCACACAGCTCACAGCAACCTCCAACTCCTGGGCTTAGGCGATTCTCTTGCCTCAGCCTCCTGAGCAACTGGGACTACAGGCGCCGGCCACAACGCCCGGCTCTGTTTTTGCAGTTCAGCCGGGGCTGGGTTTGAACCCGCCACCCTCTGTATATGGGGCTGGCGCCTTACTGACTGAGCCACAGGCACTGCCCAGCTATTGCATTCTTGATCATCCTGTAAATAGGCATAGGCATTTGGTGACTGGCCTTTTTATCTTCAGGTTCAGTTGTATACAAATCAAAATACATATTATCTTATTATATAATCTGTTTATTTCTTCCTTATATATTACAGTCATAACATTGTATTTGTTCTTAAAAAATTATTTGTATAGATAAGAATTTTATTTCAGTGGGACTGCAAACTAATAGAACCCTTTTGGAAGGAAGTACGGAGAATCCTCCAAGAACTCCCATTGGACCTCCCATATGATCCTGCAATCCTGTTACTAGGCATCTATTCAGAAGACAAAGAATCATTTTATCATAAGGACATTTGTACTAGATGGTTTATTGCAGCTCGGTTTATGATTGCCAAAATGTGGAAACAGCCTAAATGCCCACCAACCCAGGAATGGATTAATAAGCTGTGGTATATGTACACTATGGAATACTATTCAGCCTCTAAGAAAAGATGGACACTTTTGCATTAACCTGGATGGAGTTGAAACACATTCTTCTTAGTAAAGTACAAAATTTTTTAGTACAAAAATCAAATGTATTCAATATGAATATGAGGCTAGTAGATGATCTAATACATACCCACATAAGAGAAAAACTCAAATCAATTCAAGGTGGGGGTGGGGAACAAGGGAGTAGGGAAGGGAGGGAGGGGGGGAGCAGGAAG
>CAUYRH010177144.1:0-57498 GCA_963574655.1 Perodicticus potto
GCACCTGTAGTCCCAGCTACTTGGGAGGCGGAGGCAGGAGACTTGCTTGAGCCCAGGAATTGGAGGTTGCTGTGAGCTGTGATGCCACAGCACTCTACCCAGGGTGACAGCTTGAGGCTCTGTCTCAAAAAAAAAAAAAAAAGAAAAGAAAGAAAAAAGAAAAAAAAGAATTACTTTTAAGAATATTATTTGGCAAATCAAATAGATTTTCCATATTTAATATGTGGGCTATTTTCTTAGAACATTCTACATATCCCTACTAATTGGATTATTTAATTTTACATGGCACATTGATTTTTAAAATGTAAATATAGCTTCTAGGGCCAGTAAAGACTAGTTAATCTGCTTGTTTTTGTAAAGTAGCGAAGTGCTTTTTGTATGTTGACATTGTATCCAGATGTCTTGCTAATTTTATGTATTGGCTCAAGTAATTTTTGGGGTGGTTATTTTGAATTGTTCTAAGGACGCAATCATATCATCTGTGAACAAAAAGAATTTCTTTCCTTCTAATCTTTTACCTTTTCTTTCTCTTTCTTTTCCTTACTATGTTGCCTATGACCTCTGGTACAATATTTAATGGAAATAATGGTGGGTATTCTTGGTCTTAAAGCTTTCAATAGTTCACTAGTACGTATTAGGTTTTTAAAAGAATTTTAGATTGGATCATTTGTTTGTTTGTTTAAAATATGCTTTAACAGGTGAAGAAAATTGCCCTCTACTTCCAATTTACTAAGACTTTGTATCATCAGTAGAACTGTAGAACTTTATAAATTATTATTCTGTGTATATTGATTTTCTAAAACTATTTTTACTTTTTATTGTGATAATATATAACATAAATGCCTCATTTCAACCATTTTTAATTTACCTTCTGTGCAACCATCAACACCATCCATCTCTAGCTCGATGAACTGTGTAATTTAATATATTGAGTGGAATTTGTTTTGTTTTTAAATCTCTCCTGAGATTTATCATTTCTCACATATGCCAGAAAAAAAGAGTTTACTGTGTTTAAAATGCTACCCAGAGTAGTAGAAATTAAATGTAACATGTATGTTATTTTTGTTTCAAAAAAGGCTTGAGGTTTTATTTTAAATAAAACATGAACCTAAGAGCTAAATAACACTACATAGCCTACTGAATATTGGGTAAGTATTTATAAACAACTTTAGTAGTGGAGAATTAGTAGAAGTGCTTAAATTATTGGATTGCATAAAGTAAGTATGAATATTTACATAAAAATTGCCCTTGTGTGTGTATGTGTGTGGCAGTGAATTGACTCCTTTATGGAAAAACTGACAATTAATGAGGCAAACTGAGATATCTGCTGTTAAATTTTGCTGCTACATATCATTTAAATGAGTTATACAGACATAGACATAGATTCCTACCATTACGAGCAATTCTTTCACCTTAGTTTTCTTCTCTGCTTTGAAAACCACTGGGCCCTTGTGCAGAAAATAAATAAAACCATTTTACTCTTCCCTCTGGAGCTGATGGCACAGGATTTCCCTAGATGTGTGATGTGGGTTTCCTCTCTGAGCCTACGGCCCCTTATTTTCCAATCTACAGGTCAGGAAACCAAGCTCTTCCCTGTCCACACTTAAGATGAAGCGCAACTTACCACCAGAAACCGAGGCAAATAAAAGGAAAGGTACCATTTGATATAATAAAATCATCCTGCAAAGAAAAAAAAATGTGCATGTTTATAGAACATAAAATTTTTACTCACATCCAGATTTGCAAGAAGCAGGGAGGGAGAGAATAGTTCAATGAATAATGTTCCCAGAGCTCCTGAAATAACTCTGAATTTTCTCCTTCCCAAATCCTGGGATGTTCCTTGGTGCAGCTGTGTGTACAGTGTTTAACACTTCCATGGTTCCACGGAAGGCGCTCTCTCCCTCCCCTCCAACTTCCCCTCCCACCTGCACATCATGATTTTTTTTAAGACAGAGTCTCAGAGTATCACCCTGGGGTAGAGTGCCCTGGCATCATCGTAGCTCACAGCAACCTCAAACTCTTGGGCTTGAGCAATCCTCTTGCCTCAGCCTCCTGCCACTACACCTGGCTATTTTTTATATTTTTAGTAGAGATGGGGTCTCACTCTTGCTCAGGTTGGTCTTGAACTTCTGAACTAAAGCAATCCACTTTCCTTGGCCTCGCAGAGAGCTGGGATGACAGGCATGAGCCACTGCACCTGGGCCCCGATTGGGATTAATAGGCTCCTTCTCTGCCCCAGTGTTTAAAATGCTACCAATAGTAGTAGAAATTAAATGTAACATATATGTTATTTTTGTTTCAGAAAAGGCAGTGTTTCCTTTCCCAAGTTATTACTTTTCTTTCTATTATTGAAGTCTCTCTTGCTATATCCACATCTACCAAAGAGCTTGGAATGATATTCTTCTTAAGAGATTTTCTGTTTTTAAAAATCTCCTGCAAATCCTTCAACGGATTGTCTCAATCACTTGCAAATACACTTATTCCCAGTGATCAGACTGTGAAACACTGACCTCTCCTCGAGACAATCAAGACCTCCGATTTTTCAATATTGTTCTTGAACATCTTCTTAATTTAAAAATAATAATTCTTTCATTCTGCGTCTCCTCTCAAACTGGTTATGGACATTAAACATCACTAAACTTTTAAATCAGACCATTTAGTAATTAATTGTTTTCTATTATAAAATCTTTTTAAATAGTCACGTTAGAAAAAGGCATTTCAAGGCATAGTTACTTCCGAGAAATGCTAAATATTTTTTGAAGCCATACCTGAACACACCTTGTTTATTTGCTGTAGTTCTTAATAAGGATGTTTCTCGTCTTCTAAAATGATCTTTATCTTCCTCTAAGCAAGCTTGTGTAGGTAATGTTCACTTAACTTTAATATTTACTTTTACTGGTTTACAAGGTTGTGTAACATTGTCTCTTTGTAAAACATTATCTGTGAAAGTCCTTAAAATCTCTGCATATCAGAAATGCATCTGAAAGTTGCTTGCTTTTCCAATACATTGGCCTTATTTTTTTCTTTTTAATCGCATATTCAAACAAATAATGCACACAGGGATAACTGGAAAACTTGAATTTGCCCGTTTGCCTTAGCAGTCAGGCAATACACCTGCTGGCCAAAAGCCATGCTAAACCACACTCTGGAACGTGGTGTGGTTGACTCAGCTGTTAACCATTAATTTTAGACTAACTTGAACCCCAGAGTCTCTAAAAGGAAAACATAGGAAGTGCGATGGACTTGGTTGAAGTATAATAAAATCATCCTGCAAAGAAAAAAAAATGTGCATGCTCGTTGAACATAAAGTATAAATTTACATACTTAGGCTCAGCGCCTGTAGCTCAAGCAGCTAAGGCGCCAGCTATATACACCAGATCTGGTGGGTTTGAATTCAGCCTGGGCCTAACAAAAAACTTTGACAATGACAACCAAAAAATAGCCAGGGTTTGTGGCAGGCGCCTGTAGTCCCAGCTACTTGAGAGGCTGAGCCAAGAGGATCGCTTGTGCCCAGGAGTTGGAGGTTGCTGTGATGCCACAGCACTCTACCCAGGGTGACAGCTTGAGGCTCTGTCCCTAAATAAATAAATAAATAAATGTATATACTTAGAAGCCTTCAGTTCTGGGGCTGAGGGATAGGAAGAAGCAGAGTGTGGTCTGACTACACATGCTCTGTGGGGTCTTTGTATAATGTCGCGTCCTCATGGGCCTCTGCAGATGTGACTGATGCTAAGGAACCAAGTTTTTTGATTCTACTTATGAACGCTGAAAGTCTAAATGTTTTTTTGAAACAGAAAAATACGGAATTGTTATTTTTTAATTTTATTTTGAACTTGGGACACTAAGGCACAAATGGAGCGCTGTAAAGTTACAAGACAAGCAATAAAAAAAGGTGCGGATTCCCAGAAGGATAATTATCTTGGAGGGAGCCTTCTAGTGGTAGAACTTGTAGTTTATAGATGAAAGATTTTGGGGGGTTTCACATACTTATATTTCTGCTGAGAACCTTCCCATTGACCTTGAAGAGGATTTAACGGGCTATACAAGGCTTGATAATCCAGATGCTCTGCTACCCAGACCTATCGATTAGTTTAATAGTCGTTAACTTGAGCAGAAACCAGTCCGTGCCTAGCAACCAGCTGCCTGCAGGTCCAGGGCCAAGTTACTGCATCTCTCTGGCCTCAGATTCCTCATTTATAACATCAGGCACTAATCAGCCCCAAGGATGTCTCTGCAGTCCTCTGAAAACTGACAAGAAAAGGGCTTTTTTTTTTTTTTGGCAGTTTTGGCCGGGGCTGGGTTTGAACCCGTCACTTCCGACATATGGGGCTGATGTCCTACTCCTTTGAGCCATGGGCACCGCCCAGAAAAGGGGTTTGAATATGTCTTATTTAATTGTCTTTCAGAGATAAACAATTTTTGATGATTCAGAGAAGGTTCCCAGTTTTCACAAAAAACAAGATGAGGCCTTGTGTCTACGGATGGAATCATGAGTTTAAAACATATTTGGAAGACAGGGGAGAAATAAATACCAAGTATGTCCCTGTTAGAGATAGTGTGTCCAAAGAAAACACTGTACTTTGTTCAGGGATGTGTGCTCATATGAGTGTGATCTTTGGAACCTAGAAAATGTGACAGTTTTCCTTTGAGCATTTTCAGTATTTGGGGATGTTGAGAGACTGTCCCACTTCCTACCACAGTAATGTTGCTTTGGGCTTTACGTGAACACTTTCTGAAGCTGTAGGACATTGAGTCCGTGGTGGCCAAATCCCTAAGAGGAAAGGTGACCCAAGATGAGGAACACTGGACAGTCCTTTCCAAAATTCCTACAGAAACAGAAACATTAGGGTGAAAGAGAAAACTTATTGAAGAAGAGAATGAGGGACTCATTAGCAAAGTCAAGGTAAATTTGAAACTCTGCCCCGACTGGAGGTGAATTTGTACGAAGAGAGAAGTCAGCATTTTGTTCTTTTGATCAGAGCTGTGAGGGAATTTGCACTGAGGTCTTTAGGTAAAATGACAAAGAATTACATGGTGGTGTTCTCTGTGGACGGTAGACACTCACATAATTTTACTGATTTATTGTGACCTATCCCGGTGTACAGAGTCCTTAGTACTGTCTTGAGTTTCTCATTGGAAGTTAACTACATTCCAGTTACACAAAAGCATATATTTATTGCATTGCCTTTTAACATAGAATGGCAAATTCATACCAAGAAAGATTTTCATAGAAAACAGATATGTGAGATTACAAAATTCCAGTATTGTTTTCTCTACGAAACTCCATCTCATTTCTTAAGCCCCAATAAAAAGAAGACAATGTTAACTCTCCAACCCTATCAAGAGAAAGAGAAAGATTCTAAGTGAGACGATTGTTCCCTTGGAAAGCCAAATAATATTTTCTGAAACTGGACTTAGCTAGCGAAATCCTTTAAGTCCTGGAAATAGTATTAGGATTCCAAAATATTTTTGTCTATTCAAATAAAATAATAAGAGTCTTAACTTATTGAGACTAAACTAATATTTCTTTCAAATTAACCAAAGGTATCCTTGCATTGAAAATTCTTTTCAATGAATGCATTGCAGTTTAAAATTCTGATAGTACTTTTATCTTAAAGTTGTATTTTCCAGAGAAATGAGAGATTTTTGAACATTCGAAACCCAATGAACATCAGGAAATTACAAGGCAAAATCTCTGCAAGAATCTGAATTTGGTTTACAGAGCACCAAGTGGAAGCCAGAGTAAGGATCATTGGGCATATTGGGACCTAAAACCACCTGTTTGGGGCAGGGAAGGACACGAAGGCATCTGTGGCTGAGACCCCCATCAGTCACGGCCATGATCAACAAAAACCCTTAGAGCTCCTCCCTCTTACGAAGACCCCCTGCGAAAAAAAGACATAACATAAGCCACAAAGAAAGAGCGAACAATCCCATCTATTGCTCGGCATGAAACATCAACAGAACCTTCTCTGAAGAAGACAAATGGCTAAGAAAATATGAAAAAATGCTCGTCACCCCTAATCATCAGAGAAAAGCAAATCAAAACCACCCTGAGATATCAATTAACCCCAACAAGAATAGCCCACGTCACAAAGTCCCAAAGTTGGCTCAGCACCTATACACCAGGGCTGGTGGGTCAGAACCAAGCCCGGCCCGCCAAACAACGACAACTACAAAAAAAAAAAAAAAATAGCCTGGCATTGTGGCGGGTGCCTGTAGTCCCAGCTACTCGGGAGGCTGAGGCAAGAGAATTGCTTAAGCTCAAGAGTTGGAGGTTGCTGTGAGCTGTGACACCACAGCGCTCTACCGAGGGCAACATAGTGAGACTCTGCCTCAAAAAACAAAACAAAACAAAAAAGTCCCGCAGTTGCAGATGCTGGAGAGAGGGGAACACTTTTACACTGTTATTGGCACTGCAAACTAATACAACCTCTTTGGAAGGAAGTATGGAGAATCCTCAAAGAACTCAAATTAGACTTCCCATTTGATCCGGCAGTCCCATTACTAGGCATCTACTCAGAAGAAAAGAAATCATTTTATCACAAGGACATTTATTAGAATGTTTATCGCAGCTCAGTTGACAATCACAAAGATGTGGAAACAACCTAAATGCCCAGCAACCCAGGAATGGATTAACAAACCGTGGTATATGTATACCATGAAGTACTATTCAGCCTTAAAAAGATGGAGACATTTTATATCTTTTGTATTAACCTGGATGGAGTTGAAACATGTTCTTCTTAGTAAAGTATCTCAAGAATGGAGATGTAAGAATCCAATGTACTCAACACTAATATGAAGCCAGTAGACGATCTAATACAGACCCACGTAAGAGAAAAATTCAATTCAATTCAAGGTAGGGGGCAGGGGAATGACGAGGGGGGGAAGTGGGAGGGAGGAGGGCGGTTGCTGAGCTCCTCCTTAATGGGCACAATGTTAGGGTATACGGCGCACCTCTTGGGAAGTGAAGCGTGAGACACAATTATAACAGGGGCTCTGCCTAACAAATGCAAACATTGTAACCTAATTCTTTGTGTGCTCAAAATAATCTGGAACCACAAAAAAAAATGTAAATTGATTAAAGTTTTCAATCACAAAATACAAAGGACATGACAAAAAATAATGAAATCATTCACTTGCAGCCACATGAATGAAACTGGAGGTCATTATGTTATCAATTGTATGTGGGAACCAAAAAAAAAGAGAATTTCTTGGAGATCAAGAGTAAAATGCTGGTTACAGAGGCCGGGAAGGATAGTGAGGACGAGGAGGATGAAAAGAGGTTGGTTAGTGGAATGAACACAGAGTTAGGCAGAAGGAATACCTTTGACAGAAGAGTAGGGTCACTATAGTTAATGGCAATGTATTTTTCAAAATAGAAGAGTCCGTGCCTGAAACCCCAGCACGCGGGGGATGCCCAGACAGGAGGATCCCTTGACCTCAGAAGTTGGAGACCAGCCTGAGCACGAGCAAGACCCTATCTTTATAAAAATAGAAAAAGTAGCCAGGCATTGTGGCAGGCACCTGAAGTCTCAGCTACTTGGGAGACTGAGGCAGGAGGATTGCTTGAGCCCAAGAGTTTGAGGTTGCTGTGAGCTCTGATGCCATGGCTCTCAACCACAAGGGTGACCAGACTGTCACAAAAACAAAAATAGCTAGAAGATTCAAAATGTGCACAACACGTAGAATGAGAAATACTTGGATGATGGATATGCTACATCCTGACTTGATCATTACACATGCTATGCATATAACTAAATTTCACACATATCCCATGAGGATGCGCAAATGTTATCAAAAAATTTTTAAACGGAAGAAGGGTGCAGCTTGCCATGTCCTGGCTAGATTTTCTATTATTAGTAGAGATCGAGGTCTCGTTCTTGCTTAGGCCGGTCTCTAACTCCTGAGCTCAAACAATCCTCCTGCCTCGACATCCCAGAGTGCTGGGATTACAGGCATGAGCCACCAAGCCTGGCAGATAGTAGTTTCTGAAACATTTTTTTTTAAGCTTTTTCAATAAACAATAACTGAAAGTTTAAGTTTACATCAGAGGGCTCCCACCCTGTGTGAGGAATGAGATAGATGCTGAGCCTCGGATCCAGATGGCGGGCAGACGGGCCGGCGTCCCACACCCACACAGTAATCACAGGTCAGGATGGACACGGTTCCCAGGGGTGGCACTGCCACCAGCCCGTCTTGGATGGAGCTGCCGAAGAAGCCCGCTCCTCCCCTCTCTCTTCCCAGAGGTTAAAGTCATTCTACCATCTCACTTGTTTAGTCCCATGAGGCTCTGTCTGAAGGGCCCCCCTGTTCGTGAACACAGGGCAAGCAATCAGGATTCCAGCCAGTCCAGCTGCTCTCAGATTGGCGCCTATAAATTGATACCTTAGGACAGGTCCACAGTTCAAACTCTCCTCGCTGTTTTGCGTAAACTAGATTGTTTTCTGCCCACCAGAGGCCAAAGGTCGCTGCTGCAATCACTTCCAAGTTCTGCTCAAACACCCTCGGGAATGATCAATACCAAACCTCAGATGGAACATTCTCATTGCCGTTCATCACTGACCTGCTAAACATAAAGCCACATCCACGGGCGGTGCCTGTGGCTCAAAGGAGTAGGGCGCCGGCCCCATATACCAGAGGTGGTGGGTTCAAACCCTGCCCCTGCCAAAAACTGTAAAAAAAAAAAAAAAAAAAAAGGGAACAAACCACATCCACACAGAACAAAGGCCAATGTCTTTTTTAAGTAAAGGTAAAACCGAACTGTGTTTTTAAAGTTATTTCATGAAATCTAACTATATTTTACAAAAGCTGCTTAGTTCTGAAGTCCATTCATAACTCCTCAGTCTCCGACCACCTGCTTTGTTCGTAACCCAGACCTCCCGGCTCTGGTCCTGCGGACCCCTCAGGCTTTACCCTCGCTCCCACACAGTGCGCCTTTGAGGACAGAAGGGGAGACTCGATCTCTTTTAGAAAACTTCACCTTTCTATATTCTGCTTAGGTTGTGCGATATTGTGAAAATAAACTGCTCATTCTGCGTCAATGTTAGTAAGACTGAACTGACTCAGGCGACCTGGTTTCTGGGTGGTGATCACAGACACGCTGGGAGGCTGCATTGCAAGAGGATTTCTATCATTCATTCCGAGGCTGCCTACGACTACCATGAGTTTGCAAGCCTGAAATGTGTGGAATACTTTATACCTAACACACCTGAAGACGCTTCTTGAATCACTCTTACAGCGACCGACATCCACTGAGCTCCCCAGGGGAGCCCTTTGCAGACCAGATTCCTCGCCCACCCTGCAGTGCAGGGAAGCGTGACCCCAGGAGGTGCGGGCAGCGCAGCGGCACCCTTCATGCTTCCCCAGACCCTCAGGGGCATGCCCGGGTGGCAAAGGTAGGAGGCCGAAAGAAAAGGTGCAGATAACCCATCCCTGTCTTATAATAGTGAGCACCAACATGTCCCCCTTCCTCTTGGCAGAGTGACACATGCTTGCTAGTGTCAAGTACAGCATGGTGCTCGGCCCCTTCTTCCCCTCAAGTACAGCAGGTGGTGGGCCTTCCCGACCAGGCAGGGGACACCTGGGGAAGAAGTGACATCCCTGACACTGCTGAGCTCCAGAGGAAGCAGCAAGCACAGAATGGTCCCCCGCATGGTGCTAGAGTGTGCGTTACTTCCTTCTGGTTCTGTCTGTTTCACAGCCGGAGAAAAACACTTGCTAATCGTGCTCTTTTGCCATTTTATTTCACAAGAACCATGGAGAGGTTCGGTGGGGATCCCCCATGCTTAGCCCCCCGTTTCCGGATGCTGGAGCATGCCTCGGTGGACACGTCCTCCGCAGCCTTGTCCTCACTTCTTTACCCCCATGACAGGATGCGAGGCGGGTGCCGTTGTCCACGTGCTGCAGACACTTGAACACAGTGGTAAAAACAGAGCCACAGACCCGGCTCCTCCTTACAGAATGTCTCCACCACCGCCCTGGGTTTTCTCTAAAATCCAGTCCACGTACTCGGCAACTTTGGTATAGACACCGGGTTGTTCCCTGCGGCCACAGCCTTCACCCCAGCTGGCAATGCCGACCAAATGCCATATTCCGCTGTGTTTACAGACCAGGGGGCCGCCGGAATCTCCCTGTGTCACGGTGGAAAAATGAAAACAACACCAGGTTATGACAGCTGCGATTCAAATTCCAGACTGCCTGTGAGATTCTGTAGTCACACCGCACGAACACACCCACACAGACACACACACACTTTCTTAAAGCTCCCCAGGTATCTCGGGGCATCATTAGCTGTTGGGTGCAGTGGCGATCAATTAATTCAATTAGCTGCACATCCTGTTTATTCCCTCTTCAATTCTGAGGTTGACCCAACGAAGAAATGTTGACGTCATTATCGCATGCCCAAGAAAGCTAATGTTCTCACATTTTAGAACAATGATTGCATGCACCTTCTCCCCCCTTAAGGATATACACGTGTAGACTGCCACATGTACATCAGAAATCATATAAATGCCACATACAATACGTACTCACTTTGTTAAAGGGTACTTATAAAGTTATCGGATGATTTTTCTCTGAATTTTTAAAAAGCTATAACAACATAATGCTGCTGGGAAATACAAGTGGAACCTCCGCAGCTGACCACCTCCCTACACTGCCCACCTTCTGAAGTTGACCTTATTCTCCTGGACTGGACGTGCGTATCAGCACAGCCCAGTTCCTTGTGGTGCCCACCTCTGTGTGCGGACCAGCTTCTTACAGGCCCCGGAGGTTGTATTTGGGAAGCAGCTCAGTGTGTTTTTCTCAATCCAGTGCATTACCTTACAAGCATCTTTCCCTCCTTCTTTATAGCCGGCACAGAGCATCTGTTTGATTATTTCATAATCTCTGTATCTTTTCTGGCATTCTTCATTTGTTACCAAAGGAATATTTGCCTTTTGTAGAGTATTTTGGATCTCACCTAGAAGTAACCAAGGCGTAACTTCAGTGGGAAGACATACAAAAATGCATGACGACAAGTCTTAAGTTTTAAAGTTAATCAAAATGGTAAACTTTTCATAAGGGTCCTATCCGTGAATAAAAATAGCAAAGACTAGGCCAGGTGTGGTGACTCACACCTATAATCCTAGCACTCTGCAAGGTCAAGTTAGGTGGATTGCCTGAGCTCAGCCTGAGCCAGAGCAAGACCTTGTCTCTAAACATAGCCCGGCCTTGTGGCAGGCACCTGTAATCCCATTTACTGGGGAGGCTGAGGCAAGAGAATTGCTTGGGCCCAAGAGTTTGAGGTTGCTGTGAGCTGTGATGCCATGGTACTCTACTGGGGGCAACAAAGTGAGACTATGTCTCAAAAAAAAAAAAAGCAAAGATTGAGAATGCAGAGTTAGCGACAGAAAAAGAGAGAGAGAGAGAAAGAGAGAGAGAGAATTTATACACTAGAGTGACTGGTATTGTCCTCTTACTTCTTATGTAAGGACAACCCCAGCAACCAGAGACCTTGCTTTCATATTTTCTTGCCATCCTCTCATCTCAGAAATCTTGTCTTATATTTTGTTACCTATAATCCAAAGCATGGAAGTTCTTACCTTTCATTCCTTTTGTTTTATATATTCAAATCATAAAAATAACATTTCTGAAAAAAAGAAAATCCCAAACCTCTGGCAACCGGAGAGTATTTTGTTTTCAGAGTAAAGGCAAGTGAGCATTTTCCATGAGGAACATTTTACGTATGGGGCATTTACATTCCATTCGCGTCTAAGTTCCCCGTGGGCATGTGCTGGGAGCTTCCTTCGCTTAGTTAAACTGACTATTGATTTCCTCCTATCTCAAGTTACTAGTGAAAACTTTACAAATTTGATTTAGCTGAATAAAGGGCTGAATCAGGAAAAGATGGAGAGAGCTTGGCAAAGAGTGACACAAATAGTATTCTCTCTAGTGTCTGTCAAGGACATAACTTTGTTTTTTTTTTTGGAGACAGTCTCACTCTGTCCCCTGGCTAGAGTGTAATGGCATCACAGCTCATGGCAACCTCAAAGTCCTGGGCTCAAAAGTTCCTCTTGCCTCAGCCTCCCAAGTAGCTGGGACTACAGGCGCCCACCACCACATGCCTGGCTAGTTTTTCTATTTTCAGTAGAAACGGGGTCTCGATCTTGCTCTGGCTGGTCTCGAATTCCTGAGCTCCTCCCGCCTCGGCCTCCTAGAGTGCTAGGATAACAGGCGTGAGCCACTGTGCCCCGCCCAGAACCAGAATCTCTTTTTCATTTGACTTTTGAATAAGGAGATGAGAGTTTTTACTTTTCTTGCCTATTGATTTGCTAGAGTGTAAAGTTCTGGTGCTGTGATTCTTATCTGCCCCATATTCAGAATCACGGGGGCGGCTCCTGAAACGCAGACTCCCATCTATGCCTGATCTGTTCCTGCGGAGTGATGCTGTTGCCACTGGTCCAGGGACCACATCTTGAGAACGGCTGATGTAGTGGGAACTAGAAAGTTTTTAAATCCCAGCTTAAAAAGTCTCTTGATTATAACTGAGGCCCAGAGGTTTATACAAATGTTAAAAAGAATTTTATGTCAATAATCGTTCTGTTTGAGGCCAAGAACTCAGTACAATAAGAGAAAAAAAAAATTTGAGTTCTATAAATTAAAAGAAAAAACTACATCATTCTGTGGGAAGAAATGTAAGGAAAAGAGAACTTAGAAAGCAATGTTTTCTTCTCTTCCTTTCCCCCCTTTTTCTTTCAGGGTAAAATCGTTGCCCAGGGTAAACTGCTCTTGCAGGACACGTTCCTGGTCACGGACCAGGATGCAGGGCTTCTGCCTCGATGCAAAGAGAGGCGCATTTTCCTCTTTGAGCAGATTGTCATATTCAGTGAACCACTCGATAAAAAGAAGGGCTTCTCCATGCCAGGATTCCTGTTCAAGAACAGCATCAAGGTACTGTGTTTATGGATGTTTTCTCCATGCTGGTGCCTATCCTCGTCACACCGACAGTTTCCTTTTTATGAAGGCATATACTGATGCTTGTTTTATTACGTATTTAGACAATTTTCTAGTCCATTTCAGAAATTTTATTATTTATTTTTATTTATTTATTTATTTGAGATGGAGTCTCCCTCTGTTGCCCTTCGTTGAGTGCCGTGGCAGTCTAGCTCACAGCAACCTCAAAGTCTTGGGCTCAGGTGATCCCCTTGCCTCAGCCTCCTGAGTTACTGGGACTACAGGTGCCCACCACCCTGCCCAGCTAGTTTTTCTGTTTTTAATAGACCCATGTCTCACTCTTGCTCAGGCTGGGTCCAAACTCCTGAGCTCAGGCAATCCACCCACTTTGGCCTCCCAGAGTGCTAGGATTTATAGGTATGACCTCACCTAGTCCCCTCTCAAAATCTTTAAATTCATTCACCCATCCTTCTTTCTACCATCTCTGTTCCTGAGCAGCTGACACCTCACACACAGCGCTGTGTGACGACAGCCACTCATTGTTACTGTGCTAAAAGGACCTCATCTTGGATAGTGTTTATGTGCCACTTTATGACTTCAATTGGGGGGCACAGATTTGGAGTATTGCTCTGTGGCCAGAGAAAATAGCTAACTCGTCACCTTTTCCTCCATTCAACAAGGAGGTACCAAGCTGTCACTGCTGGGCATGAGTCACCGGAATGCCCCAGACACAGCTTCTTTACTCTGGTGTCACTTGCCCTCTGATGGAAAATATGTATCAACTAAGAATATAATTCCAAATGGCCTTAAACTCCATAAAGGAGACAAACCAAGGGTAAGGCAAAGAATAGCTGGGAGGAAGCCTGAGGTCCCAGCAGATGAGCCCTGAGAGATTCCCCAAGTCTGCCCTCAACCACCTGGGGCCCTGTCTGGGATGGGAAGTCTCTCAGACCCTCTGTACTCTGCAGGCCTCATGGCACATGGGCAGGACATTGTGCCCTTTGTCATCTGGCTCCCCACTGTTGGCTGTCTCCAGCAGCCTCCTTGCACCTGAATCTGAGAAGGCACAGCCCTTAGGCTGAGGGGGGTCTCCTGCCCGCCATTACCTGGGAAAGCATCAGAGGCCTCTGTGAAGCTGAACCATGGGCCCTCCCATCTCACACCATCTTCCCACTCCTCACTCTGAGGCCACGTCAGCATAGGCCCTCCACACATTTCACTACACCTGCACTTTCATCACCCAAACTAAACCTCCATCTCCTGAGCTGTGTCCATCAATCACCTGAATTGCATTATCTCCTGAGCTTGTACGTCCGTCATCCATCATCTGAGCTGTACATCCATCACCTGAGCTGTACATCCGTCACCTGAACTGTACATCTGTCACCTGAGTTGTACATCCATCACCTGAGCTGTATATCCGTCACCTGAACTTCTACATCCGTCATCTGAACTTATACATCCCTCACCTGAACTTATACATCCATCACCTGAGCTGTACATGTGTCACCTGAGCTGTACATCCGTCACCTGAGCTGTACATCCATCACCTGAACTTACACATCCGTCACCTGAACTTATACATCCGTCACCTGAGCTATACATCTGTCACCTGAGCTGTACATCCGTCACCTGAGTTGTACATCCATCACCTGAGCTGTATATCCGTCACCTGAACTTATACAACCATCACCTGAACTTACACATCCCTCACCTGAACTTATACATCCGTCACCTGAGCTGTACATCGGTCACCTGAGCTGTACATCCGTCACCTGAGCTGTACATCCGTCACCTGAACTTATACATGCGTCACCTGAGCTGTACATCCGTCGCCTGAGCTATACATCCGTCACCTGAACTTATACATCCGTCACCTGAGCTGTACATGAACTTATACATCCGTCACCTGAGCTGTACCCATCCATCACCTGAGCTTGTGCATCCATCACCTGAACTGTACATCCATCACCTGAGCTGTACATCCGTCACCTGAACTGTACATCCGTCACCTGAGTTGTACATCCATCACCTGAGCTTGTACAACCATCTCCTGAGCTGTACATCCATCACCTAAGCATTACATTCATCACCTGAGTTTATACATCCATCACTTGAGCTTTACATCTGTCACTTGAGTTTATACATCCATCACCTGAGCTGTACATCCGTCACCTTAGCTTATACATCCATCACCTGAGCTATAACATCTATTACCTAAGCTATATATCCATCATTTGAACTGTATCCTCTCCTGAGCTACATTCATCTGAACTTCCTACCTCGTGGTATTCTTTTCACGACTCCTCGCAGAAAATCACTCCAGAACCATAGGAATTCTCTATACCACATACATACTTTTTATACATTCTGCTTCTTCTGTAAAATTACTGGAGTATGTATCTTAATTGTGATGTTATATAGACTTTATAGCACATATGTTAATGAAATTAATAATTTTTGTTTATTGTAGGTTACTATGAGGCCACATAGGATTAGGTTACATTATTTGCATTTATAAAGTCCAGAGTCTGAGTTGTAGCTGTGGGATCATTTTATTCCCTGGAAGGGAAGTGAAGTTTGAACACTGGGCCATCATAAAAGGGTTTGGGAAAACAGGGAATCTCAAGCCCACTTTTCCAGCTAATTGTTCAAGCTGTTAGTTCAAACTATTAATTAAACTCCTGAGAATCCCCACATACCTGAGTAGAAAGACATATTGAAAGGCTTCACAGCGATGTGTTCCGAGGAAATAAAAATGGCAGCTCAACCAAAAAGCAATTGTTTCAGCATTGATGTAGTATGAACTTCACTTTGCACTTGCCCAGAGGAGGGAAATATACTTTGATTTATCCTGTAAATTTGTCTTAGCGTTTCCATGTATCTTATTTGGCGTGATTCCTGTGTTTTCCTCCAGATAATATAAGAAAGCTAAATCATGGGAAAATATACACAACAAAATTTACTGTCTTAACTGTTTTTAGATGCATGTCTGGCTCAGTGGTGTCAGATACAGGCACATTGTTAGGCAGCTATCACCACCATCCTCTCCAGAACTCAGTGCCTCACAGCACTGAAACTCTGTACCCGTGAAATACTAATCCCCACCCGCTCTCTCCATATCCCCTGTAGCCCCCATTCTGCTTTTTGTCTCTAGGAATTGGACTGTTGTGGGGACCTCACATCAGTGGTATCTGTCTGTCTGTGACAGGCATTGTCCACTCAGCACGATGTCCTCAGGGCTTATCCGTGTTGTTAGGGATGAGTTATTAGGGATGAGTAATTTTCCATTGTATGCGTATACCACATTTTGTTTATCCATTCATCACTTTGCTTCTTGGTTACTGTGAATAACGCTTTCATTTTTTTAAAGGTGAGTTGCCTTTGCCTGGAGGAAAATGTGGAAAATGACCCCTGTAAATTTGCTCTGACGTCAAGGACGGGTGACATGGTAGAGACCTTCATTTTGCATTCGTCCAGTCCAAGTGTCCGGCAAACATGGATTCATGAAATCAACCAAATTTTAGAAAACCAGCGCAATTTTTTAAATGGTAAAGTATATCCTGTTGCTAATGTGTGTTTCCTTTCCCTCATGTACACATTCCTACTTCTCTCTCCCATTTCATATCTGTAGTACTGACTGAAGTTAGCACTTCTCACGCATCAGGCACCACCTCTATATTTATTTCATCTTCACAGCCATCTGGTTTGGCAAGGACTATCATCATCCCCATTTACTGAGGCACAGAGTGAATTAGTAATTTGCCCAGAGTCCCACAAATTGTTGGTGGCAGAGTCAGAATTCAGAGCAAGCATGTGGCTCTCAGCATGCGCCCGCTCCTCACTGCCACACTGTTCCATCCTGTCCCACACAGAATGCAAACAAAGGCACTGTCCTAGGAAGGAGAATGTGCGGGGACGGAAGGCAGATGGAATTGGCCAAAGATTTCAGAGACATTCGTGAGAAGTTCACATCCACATCTCCCTTCTCCATTAAAAAACGAGATGTTTTCTCCTTCCCAACTCCCACAAATAGAGTTATTATAGAGGTGTGGCAGACCACAGAGCGGCCAGGCTCTGACATTGCCTCCTTATAGGTGTGCCATCTCTTTGAGACTGCTGGCTTCTACCCTGGCTTTAATTTGGTGATCGCTAAAGAACTTTGAGAGTTGAGCCAGAAGCTCTGTGCTCATTGAATCTACCTTTTGTGTCTGTGTGTGTGTGCCTTTTCTTCACATTACGCATCTATACCCAGTTCCACTAGAATGCTGTCTTGTTCTCAAGAAAACCATCTGTACACCTTGCATGACATTCACAAGCCAGGAACATAGGCACTCACTGAAAAATCTAGTCACATGGAACTTTGGCCCAAGGGGAATCATCTCCCCAGTGTTAACTCCACTTTTCTGTCCAGCCTACAAGCTGGTAACTATTTGCATTTGCAGTTAGAATCAGATGCACAGGGCTAAGGAGGGTCAGTTCCTGTCCAGGTAGAAGGCTGAGCTCTCCAGGCTGTAAGAGAATGCAGGTCTCTTTAAATGTGCTATTCTTAAATACCAGTGGGTAGCCTAGGATAAGACAATATAGTCTCTAAACTTTGAGCATCACCTTAAAATAAAATTAACTGCCCCCAACAAGCATGATTAGGCTATGATATTACAATTTACTCGACACTCAGTCTTGTCAGTATTCACACCTGTTCAGAGGATTAAAGATCAGAACGAGTGGTGAGCTCTGGACGCGTCCTGTGCTGTGGCAGTCCCCGTGCTCCCATCAGGCTGGGGCCAGCACAGAGGTTGTGGAAGGCCTCTGGCTCCGAGGCCCTTTCCCCCATGCACCCGCAGCTGGGGGAGGGGGATATCTGATTGTGGTATTTCTCAAAAGCTGTAAACTGTAAATTTGTCTTAGCGTTTCCATGTATCTTATTGGGCGTGATTCCTGTGTTTTCCTCCAGATAATATAAGAAAGCTAAATCACAAAAGTCAAGAGTTGAGACAGCAAAGGGCCTTCCTTGTGGAGATCCTTCAGCTTTTGTCTGGTTTATTCAACCTGCAAAACATAGATGGTCTATAGAGCCTCTGGGTATGGCGGCTGGGGGATTCCCTAACTCTCAGCCTGTTTCTTCTTGGGCCATCTGCTCTCTGGTTTGTGATGTCCTTGGAGGAAACCAGAGGAAGCTCTCCCAGGGTGGGAGCGGGCTGGTACTGAAGGCAGCCCTGGTGAATCTGTGCTAGCATTGGTGTCTGCCATTGACACTGCCCATTCTGGAATGCTCTGGATGGCTGTGACTCGTTCCTCTTTCTGTTCCCTCGCCTTGCACTTCACCAGGTGCAGGCTCCTTCCTGCTCACACTACCCTCCATCAAGGCATCTGAACTCCTCAGTTCAGGAGAGTAGCTTAAGGCCTTTCTCTTTCCATTACTGATGGATGAGTGTGTGGTCTGGTGACAGAGCCTGGTGGCCGCAGCCTGCCTTCGTTATTGACCCTGTGACTGGATGTGGCACTCTCAAGCCCACCCCTCCCATGATCACTTCATGTTTGCCCTGCCACATGCCTTTCCTTGGTGCCCTGACCATGTCCCCTGCTGTGTCTTGTTTGTCTTACAGCCTTGACATCACCTATCGAGTATCAGAGGAACCACAGCGGGGGCGGCAGCGGGGGTAGTGGGGGCGGGGGCAGCAGCGGGGCCCCCAGCTGCGGAGGCGGTCACGGCGGCGGCCCCAGCGGCGGGGACAGCAGCGGCCCCAGCTCAAGCAGGAGCAGGCCCTCCCGGATCCCCCAGCCTGTCCGACACCACCCCCCCGTGCTGGTCTCCTCTGCAGCCCCGAGCCAGGCAGAGGCAGACAAGATGTCAGGTACGTGCACCCCCGGCCCCTCACTGCCTCCCCCCAGCAGTAGCCTGGCCTTGGAGGCCGGCCTCAGCCAGCCCAACAGGCCGCCCCCCAGCGGAGACACCGAAGGGGCTGAGCGAGGAGCAGACCCCATCCCCAAGATGAAGGTGCTGGAGAGCCCTAGGAAGTCGGCCAACCAGGATGCAAGCGCCAAGGACGCCCGGGGGGGCCCGGGCTCCCTGCCCCTGGGGAAGCCCAGGTCCGGGGCCGTCTCGCCTCTGAACTCTCCACTGGCCACCGTGTTCCCTTCTCCTTTCGGCAAGGAGCCCTTTCCCCCCAGCAGCCCCCTACAAAAGGGGGGCTCCTTCTGGAGCTCCATCCCGGCCTCCCCAGCCAGCCGGCCCGGTTCCTTCACCTTCCCGGGGGACAGCGACTCCCTCCAACGGCAGACGCACCGCCACGCGGCCCCCAGCAAGGACACGGACCGCATGAGCACGTGCTCATCGGCCAGCGAGCAGTCAGTGCAGTCCACCCAGAGCAACGGGGTAAGCACACCCCACCTGCTCCGCCCTGCCAGCTCTTCTAAACCTTCTGTGTCGCCGTCACTGTCCTCGTACTAACTCCGGCTCTCCAGTGCTGCCACAGTAACCGCCTCTTCCTGTGCCACCGGGCTCGCTCTGCCAACCATCCTGCGGCTGGCGGGGCCACTCAGCTACTAACTCGCTCCTTGCTTTGTCCGTGTCTCCTTGATGAGGGAAAGCACATCCTAACCTCCTGAGTGCAGCGTCTTTAAGGCTTTTCAATTTTCCAGCCACCAAAATATCTTGGAACTTACTTTTCAGCTCCTGCCTTCCTGTTGCTCATATTTTGGGGAGAAGCCCTTTCCCCATTCTCTACCTCTTATTTCAGTTGAAATCTATACACTTTAAGCTTCTTGCTCATCACTTGGTTTTGCTCTTTTACACCTTGTCTTTGTGGCATCTTTGACTCATCTGCTGGAAAAAAGAATCCCTCAGAAACTTCCAACAGCAACTCAGAGCAAACTAAGCTGACAAAAAAGGGGGAAGGAATCTATCCAGTGGGAATGTTTTGCTTCACCCAAGGTTCACTCTGGAGGAGAGAGAGACTGCCCCGGGCACCTGGCACTGTGGCTCCTGCAGGTGGCCGTCAGGAGAGCCGCGGAAGGAGCACGCCCTGTGTGTGTCCAGCAGGGGCGCAGCGTGGGCTGGGGCGTCTTGCCTGCACAGCCAGCCAGGGTCATAGTCTCCCATCACTTCCTTATGTTCTCAAACAGAAAGGTTGCTGTGGTGGGTGGTCCCCCCATTTCATGGCTCCCTCACTGTCCTACCCACCTGTTCCTTACAGGGCAGGTGGCCTGGTCCTAACACTTTCCTGAAAGCATGTGTGAGCGAATAGAACTATTCTATTGAGTGTATGTTTGATCACTTTATAAATTTTTAAGAACATTTCCCTAAAAGGGTCTGTGTCTCTTTATATATTAAAAAAAAAAGAAATCTGGCTTTTGCATGTCTCTCTCTTTCCTGTGAACTATTAATATCTTACTTGGTTTACTTGATCTTATTCTTTCTATTTTTTTGTTAACATGGTTTGTTAAACTCAATTTTTGTATTTAATTGCGAAAGAAATTAACAAATGGGTCATGCTATGTTTGTTGTATCAAAAATAAGCATCTGGGCATGCGTCCTGCAGAGCCTCCCATTAGACAGCTTGGCAGGCAGCTGAGCATCAGGGACTCAGGTAACCCAGTGCTGAGCTGCACCCACAGCACCTAGTCAGACACTCAGTGTACAGGTGTGACCCTCACAAAATCCCTGAGTTAGCATCTCTGCAGCCCCTCCTAACCTGGGCACTTCCCGATTCAGTACAAGCGGAGACTTCAGAGTCTGTTTCAGAATTAACACTTCCACTGCTCCAGGATGGGAGTCGATGCTGGGCTTCTCTGAAAACTCAGGAGGAGACATGAGTAATCGCCACAGCCCAGCCCCATCCCAGGACACTCCCTCTGGGACAGAAGTGTAGTTAAAGGGAGCACATTTTCCAGGAGTTTAGGTTGGCAAAGTTGCCTTTGATTCCTTTCTTCTTTTTCCCACTGTTTCTTACATGGTGAGTAACCTGGAAAGGGAAATCGCCAGTGTTGCAGATGAGTCAAAGGGCCTTACAGAAGTGCCCTTGAGTCCTGAGAAGACTGCCAGAGGTCCACAGTGGGATTTGAAACCGTCCTCTAGAACGCTTAAGTATTTGGTTCAGAGCAACTGCCACCCTGCCAGGCCCCCACCCATGTGCATCTGTGTGTACCTCTGTCCCCCAGCAGGGCCTTCTTCCTCCTTGACCACGTCTGTTGAACTGTCTGTGGTCACAGCCAAGCAGCTGTGCCTAACCCATGGCACACGTCTTTCTTCCCCTTTAGATGGGCACCTTCTGGAAAGTTCTGCTGAGAGCAGCAATAGAGTGGGCGTGGATCAACCCAAACCACGACCCTGCCAGTGGCTCTGTGGTCTGGCCTTTCTACCTGTTCTACTGAGCAGCAGTAAGAGTGCGCACACGTACACACGCACAGTAGTGTCACTGCAGCCTTGCCTTTGTCTTGCAGGCCGGGTGGTTACATGTAGTCTCAAGTAACCTCCTACACTGAGGAGCCATTGACCACACCCACTAGCAGGGTGGTTGTGAGAATTAAGCAAGATAGATTTGAAATGCCTAATACACAGCCTGGCACACAGGAAATATAATGATGCCTGTTATTATTGCAGTAAAATACTCAAATTATGAGATATAACCTGGTATGAGATGTTAACTAAAAGCAGCTATGCCACGGTTGGTTTTTATCTATAAATTCTAGCAAATTTGCAATCTCAAGACTGTCAGTTATTGCTGTGTAAATCAGCATTCTAGAATACTGCTAAAAGTATACAATTGTATAAATGAATATGCACAGGCCAAATCCTGACATGATGCACCTTTTGCACCAAGGGGCCACAGGCAAGAAGTGGGCATCCGCAGGGCAAGAGACAAGAAACAAGAGCCGGACAGTGCCGCCATGTCCAGCTTATCCACTACAGGCGTAGAGGTGTAGCCCCGGGCCCTGGAACGCAGGGGCTGGCCTGTCAGCTTTCCTGGGCGTGGCTTTGTGAGGGGAGCAGGAGACCAGGGCTGAGAGGCGGTACAGCCGGGCTGGCTGGTTGCCTCTGCACTGACCCAGGGTCTGTCCAGAGTGCAGAAGACAGCACCTGCGGGCTCCTGCAATCCATGAAACGTCCCTACAGCATCACCAGTGGAAGCTTCGGAGGACAAACTGCTGGGAGCAAGACACCAGATGCCATTTCCTACTTCCTGGTTGATAGAGGGGACTTGGTCAAATAGCTTAGGAGCTAGCAGGGGTCTCAGCTTTGTTCTCCTCTGGAAACGTAGGTCATTCTCTAAACAGCCTGGGACAGACACTGCTGTTTGTATTTCTTTTGCTTGGCGGCTGGTGTGTGGGCCTGGGGAGGGCCGTAAGGAGCAAGTTTTGCTTTGCCCTGGCCATCTTGCCTCATTTGCTGGGCCACCCAGCACACACTGAGTTACTACGGCATTGCAATAGATGAGTGCCAGAGATGGAATGCCACTGGGACTGCAGACACCGGTGGGGCGAGCATCTCCACACCACATCTCCCAGCGTTTGAGTTGAGGGGCACCGTGACGCTATGTGATGTGTTCCCATGGCACCAGCACTTTGGGGACACTTGAGTCACTCAATCTTGCAAGAGGGCCATCTACCAAGGGACACGTAATGGAGACAGCAACCATCCCTAAGAACAGTAACTGTCGATTCCACTTACCAGGGATTCCACTTTCCTTTTGAAGGGAAAAAGGGGTAGAAATGACGAGATACGTCAGCAATTTAGGATGATTCTGGATTATGCATTTCCAATGAGCATAAAACCTTCTGGAGGTTTTAGGGACTTTTCCATTAATCGTATCTGTCAGTAAGAGGAAGAGCTATTCTTTGCAGCTTTTCGGGTTAATACTTTTTAAACAATGTCCATGATGTTCACGGTGACATTACTTTGTGTTAGGAATAACCCAACATGCTGTCAACATGAGGACTAAGGTGCTCCCCTAAGGATTCAAGGAAGATCAGACTATAATAATAAGCTTCCAAAAATAAAGTGTCATTACTGTGAAGATTTTATTTTAGATTGTCCCTAAATTACTTTCTAGAAAAATCCTACCTACAGTTACTGATAAAGATTCACACCATGAGCTTGAGTGTGAAGGAAATGTTGACAGTGCCTGTCCAGGAGCCCTGCACTGGGTCGTCGTGCACGCCGTTGAGAGATTTTGCCTAATTAGGTTTCATTTCAGTTCCTTTCTGCCTTTTCTTGTTTTCCTCTGTCCCTCTACAGAGTGAAAGTAGCAGCAGTAGCAACATCTCCACCATGTTGGTGACACACGATTACACGGCAGTGAAGGAGGATGAGATAAATGTCTATCAAGGAGAGGTCGTTCAAATTCTGGCCAGCAACCAACAGAACATGTTTCTGGTGTTCCGAGCCGCCACTGACCAGTGCCCCGCAGCCGAGGGCTGGATTCCAGGCTTTGTCCTGGGCCACACCAGTGCAGTCATCATGGAAAACCCCGATGGGACTCTCAAGTGAGTGCTTGATGGTACAGCCGGCATGGTGGGTGGCCACGGAGAGGAGGATACAGCTTAGATGAGGCACACAGACCCTGGAGCAGATGGAGCTCACCTAAGGGAAAGCTGTGCCCATTAGTACAAGTTCATCTCTGAGCAAAATGCACAGCCCCATAGGGAAGATGGGTGGCCTTCTGTCTCATAGCCTTATCCTAACAGGTTCTTTGAATAATCCACATTTAGAAACACAGCTTTTTGAGCTCACAGAATAGGGCATAACAATACTTTAGTCCTGGGAGGTCTTAGGTGGGGATTGAGGACATTCGACATTCTGAGGACCCATATCTCAGACCCCAGGGGTATACTGGGTTGGCATCTATGAAGATACTCATTCTATAGCCACCTGTGTGTTGACATTACAATCACATCTTATATACTGGGAGGCTAATTTATTTAAGAAACTCAAAAACCAGTTGTGCTACATTAAACATTATTGTAAAGAAAACCAAATTTGGGTGCTGGTTTGTAAAAGCCTTCCCTTTCCTGAATCTCCCTGAAATAGCCACTGTAGTAGAGGCCCCAGGTAGATGGATTCTAGGAGTGGAAGCAACACAAGACTTTGCGACTTTTGATGTCTCTAAAAGACAAGGACAGTCATGACCTCCCCACCCGGGGCTGCACCCTGGTCTGCCAGCATCTTAGCAGCTCCCTGCGCTTCTGGGCTTGTGTATCCCCCATGGGGAGGCTAGCTCAGGTGCAGACTGCAGAGGACCTGTCTTGCCCCATCACAGACCCTTGTCCTGTTTGTGCAGAAATAGTTTTTCCTAGTACATTGCTTCGGAATCTGATTTGGCAGTGGTCTACAGGGAAGAAATCCAAGGGGGGAAAAATCCCATTTTATACTTTGTTTCCTCAAAATATATTCTTAGGGTCTGTCAGTATTAATCAGGGTTCTCTAAAGAAATAGAAAAGAATAGGAAGTGTGTAGGTATAGGTATTAAAAAAAAAGCCTTATTGTGCTTTGTAGATACGGCATTTTTTAACATCAAAGGATTGTAACAACCCTCCATCAACCAAGTCTAATAGCGCCTTTTGCCCAGCAGCTCATCATCACTTCTTGTCTGTGTCATGCTTTAGTAATTCTTGCAATATTTCAAGCATTTTCATCATTAAGATATCTGTTAAGGTGATCTGTGATCTACCATCTTTGATGTTACTATTGTAATTGTTTTGGGTGTATCATGAACCACATGTGTATAGGACAGCAAGCTTAAGAAATAAATGTTATCTGTGTTCGGAGTGCTCTGCCAACTGGCCCATTCCATCTCTGTCCCTCTTCTTCAACATCCCTATTCCCTGAGATGGAACAGTGTTGAAATCAGCCCAACTGGTAACCCTACAGTGGCCTCTTAAGTGTTCAAGAAAAGAATCACGTATCTCTCACTTTAAATCAAGAGTTAGAAATGATGAGGCTTACTAAGAAAGGCATATCAAAAGCTAAGCCTCTTGTACCAGATAAGCCAGGTTGTAAATGCAAAGGAAAAGTTCTTGAAGGAAATAAGTGCTGCTCACACAGAAGTGATAGGAAAGGGAAGCAGCTTTACTGCTGATAGAAAGTTGAGTGGTCTGGATGGAAGATCCAACCAGCCCCAGCCCTAATGCTCCACTCAGCTAAAGCCTGATCCAGAGTAAGGACCCTACGCTCTTCAATTCTCTGTCGGCCAAGACTGGTGAGGAGGCTGTAGAGAAAAGTTAGAAGCTAACTGAGGGTGGTTCGTGAGGTTTAAGGAAAGAAGCCATCTTCATAGCACGGAAGTGCAAAGAAAAGCAACAAGTGCTGATGAAGGCGCCACAGGAGTCGTCCAGAGATGCAGTTAAGATCATAGACGAAGGTGGCTACAGTGAACAACAGATTTCCAATGTAGATAAAACAGCCTTCTATTGGAAGACAGTGCTGTCTAGGACTTCCATACCTAGAGGGAAGCCAATGCTCATTTGCCATTCTTTTTTTTTTTTTTTTTTTGAGACAGGGTCCCATATGTTGCCCTTAGTAGAGCACCGTGGCATCACAGCTCAGAGCAACCTCAAACTCTTGGGCTTAAGCAATTCTCTTACCTCAGCCTCCCAAGTAGCTGGGACTACAGGCACCCGCCACAACGCCTGCCTGTTCTTTTGTTGCATTTGTCATTATTGTTTAGCTGAGCTGAGCCGGATTCCAACCTGCGAGCCTGAGGTATATGTGGCCAACACCCTACCCACTGAGCTATCAGTGCCACCCTCATATGCCATTTTAAAAATCCTAGGATCCTTAAGAATTATGCTAAATAGCTCTGCGTGGGCTGAAGAAGTAGAACAATAAAGCCTGGCTTACAGCACATATTTTACAGCATAGTTAACTGAATATTTTCAGCTCACTATTGAGAACTGCTCAAAATATTAACTTTCAAAATATTAACTACTCCTTGACAATACACCTGGTCACCCAAGAGCTCTGTTGGAGATGTACTAGAAGATTAATGACGTGTCTGCTAACACAATATCCGTTCTGTGGCCTGTGGATCAAGGAGTAATTTCAACTTTCAAGTCTTGCTATTTAATAAATAAATTTTGTAAGGCTCTACCACAGGTAGTGATTTCTGTAATGGATCTGCACAAAGTAAATTGAAAACCTTCTGGAAAGAATTCATCATTCTAGATGCCATTAAGAACATTTGTGATCCATGGGAAGAGGTCAGAATATTAACACTAATTAACAGGCGTTTCAGAGAAGTTGACTGTAATCATTATGGATAACTTTGAGGGTGAGTTCACTGTATATGGGGTGGAAATAGTAAGAAAACTAGAATTAGAAGTGGAGCCTGAAGATGTGACTGAATTTTTGCAATCTTATAATGTAGAGTTGCTTCCTACATATGAGGAAAGAAAATAATTTTTTGCTATGCAGTCTGCTCTCCTGGTGAAGATGCTGTGAACACTGCTGAAATGGTAACAAAGGATTTAGAATATTATATAAATGTTGATAATGCAACAGCAGGGATTAAGAGGACTGAATCCAATTTTAAAGGAAGTTCAGTGAGTAAAATCGAAACAGCATTGCATGCTACGGGGAAGTCTTTCATGGAGGGAAAGTGATTGCTATGGCAGGCTTCATTGTTTAAAGAAATTGGGCCAGGTGCAGTGGCTCACTCTTGTAATCTTAGCACTTTGGGAGGCTGAGGCAGGAGGATCATTTGAGCCCAGGAGATCAAAACCAGCTGAGCAATGTAGTGATACCTTGTGTCTACAAAAGAATTTTTTTTTAATGAGCCAAGTGTGGTGGTACATACCTATAGTCCCAGCTACTGGGGAGGCTGAGACAGGAGAAGGCTGGTCTTAAACCCAGGGATTTGAAGTTATTGTGAGCTATGATAAAGCCACTACACTCTAGCTTGGGCAATGGAACAAGACTCAAAAAAAAAAAGGAAAAGAAAGAAAAAGAAATTGCCAGAACCACCCCAACCTTCATCAACCACAACCCTCATCAGTCAGTAGCCACCAACATTGAGGCAATATCCTCCACCAGCATAAAGATTACAATCTTGCTGAAGATTCAGATGATGTTAACACATTTTAGCAATAAAGTATTTATTTATTTAGACGGAGTCTTACTTTGTCACCCTCTGTAGAGTGCAATGGCATCATAGCTCACAGCAACCTCAAATTCTTGGGCTTAAGCAATTCTCTTGGCTTAGCTTCCTGAGTAGCTGGGACTACAGACGTCCGCCACAACATCTGGCTATTTTTAGAGATGAGGGTCTTCTCTCTTGCTCAGGCTGGTCTCAAAATCATGAGCTCAGGCAGTCCACCTGCCTTGGCCTTCTGAGTGCTAGGATTACAGGCATGAGCCACCGCACCCAGCCTAATAAAATACTTTTAATTAAGGTATCCACATTGATTTTTTTAGACGATGCTATTATACACTTAGCAAATTACCATAACTACATAACATTTATATGCTCTGGGAAACCAAAAATTCACATAACTGGCTTTATTGCAATATTCACTTGATCTGGAACTGAACCCTAGTATCTCCAAGGTCTGCGTATATAAGTACAGGTTTATTATAAGGAATAATAATAAGTAGTTTCATGTAAACATAGAGACTGGCAAGTCCAAATCTGTAGTGTAGGACCTCAGGCTGGAGACCCAGGATAGCCGAGGGTACACTTGAAGTCTGAAAGTCGTCTGCAACAGAATCTCTTGTATGGGAGGCCGGTCTTTGGTTCTCTGAAGGCCTTCACCCACTCTGATGAGGGCCACCCACATGAGGAAGGACACCTGCTTTACTGTTCCAATTAAAACACTAATCTCATCCAGAAAGATCCTGATAGAAACACTCAGAAACGCTGGGCTTCCTGTGACCCAGTCAGGCTGACACATTAAATCATTCATTACAGACACCTGTATATTTTTTTTTATTAACTCATAGTTGTGTACATTAATGCATTTATGGAGTACAATGTCCTGGTTTTATATACAATTTAAAATACTTAGAACAAACTGGTTAACATAACCTTCACTGTACTTTCTTAATTATTGTGTTAAGACATTTATGCTCTACACTTAATAGATTTGACATGTACCCTTATAAAATGCACCACAGGTGTGGTCCCACCAATTACCCTCCCTCCACCCATCCTTTCCTCTCCCCTCTTCCCCCTTCATCTTGGGCTGTAGTTGGGTTATAGCTTTCATATGGAAGTGTGAGTGATTCTATATTGGTTTCCTAGTAGAGCTGAGTACATTGGATACTTCCATTCTTGAGATACTTTACTAAGAAGAATATGTTCCAGCTCCATCCATGTAAACATAAAAGAGGTAAAGTCTCCATCTTTTTTTAAGGCGGTGTAATATTCCATGGACACCTGCATATTCCTTAAAATTTGATTTAAGAATTTGTTGATCTTTTTTTCTGGTTCTTGAGCAATCACAGGCAAGTTTTCTTTAGCAGAGATCACGGTTACTACAGGATGTTGAGCCATCCCGTGTGCACATAAATTGAATATTCAGCCTTTCTCTAATGTTTCCAGGTAACATTTGCCTGGAATATGTTGGAAAGACATAATATTAAAGTGTGTTCTTTTCCCCCTAGGAAGTCAACATCTTGGCACACAGCACTCCGTTTAAGGAAAAAATCTGAGAAAAAAGATAAAGACGGCAAAAGGGAAGGCAAGTTAGAGAATGGTTATCGGAAATCACGGGAGGGACTCAGCAACAAGGTATCTGTGAAGGTGAGTTTTGGAGGCTCCAGGAAAGTGTGTTAACCCTACGTGAGCAGAAGGGGTCAGGGAGTCCGAGTGCTGGGAGCCCTGGAGCCTGGGTTCGCTTGCACGTGACCTCCTTTCACCACGCCGCCCTCTGCCCTGTGAGCAGCATCGTGCAAGGCCTTGTTGGGGCCCGGCCCGGGTCTGTGTCTATACCGGCACACCTCTCCAGGTGCATGTATGGCTCTGGAGCACATGGTGAGGTCCCCAGGGAAGCCCCAGCTCAGGCCTGCCTCAGACCAGAGGGAAGGCGACAGATGGGAGAGAACCTCTGAGTGCATTGGCTTTAACAAATGTCCCTGGTGGTCTCCTCAGTTAGCTTTAATCCTCTAGAACAGCAGTTCTCAACCTGTGGGTCCCAACCGACAGGCACTGTATTAAAGGCTCGCGGCATTAGGAAGGTTGAGAACCACTGCTCTGGAATCAGATTCCCTGGAGGCTGTAGGGGTATTTCCTGGAGAAGAAGAAAACAGCCCTGAAGCTCTGAGCACCCTCGGTCAGGACACGGGCCATTCTGTACTCAGAAGGCATCTGAGGACCACCCGGACTCAGTCTGCGGGATGAGAGCAACTAACGTCTCTGAGTTTAAGTAGTGGTTTTTGTGTGTGGGTATAAAGAAAAAGATCACCCAAGTTAACAGGACGTTACCTTTGGAGGGCAGTGAAAATGTGCTCTATTGAAGGGAGGGGGATGGGCACAACGTGAGGGTAATGGCTCACCTCCTGGGTGCAGGACACAGCACAACCACACAGGGACTTTACCCAACAAATGCAAACATTGTAACGTAATTGTTTGTACTCTCATATTAATTAGAATTAAAAAGTAAAAAATGTATTAAGTAATTTTTTTTTAAAAGAAAGAAAATGTCTATTTTAACAACAGCAAAAGCATGGTCTGTTTTCATTGCAACCTGGGGCTAGCTGATTTCTACTAATCTTTTCACAGTAAATGTAGCCCTGGATTGAAAGTAATGTTCCTTGTATTTTTGGTTAACACCTGTTTGCTTTTTCCATTTCAGCTTCTCAATCCCAACTACATATATGACGGTGAGTCCTATTACATCTTCTGTCCAGTCTTAGAGGTCACAGATCAGTGGGCATGTTTCAGAACACTCAAGTGGAACCTCTGGAAATGGGTTTGGGGTGGTGCTCTGGGGTTGGTATCAAGTTAGAGCTAATCAGTGTGTCAGGGACATGTTGGGGGGTGTGGGACAGGAGCCGAGGGTGACCTCTGTTGACTCCTCTCTCCTACAGTTCCCCCAGAATTTGTTATTCCATTGAGCGAGGTCACATGTGAGACAGGGGAGACCGTTGTTCTTAGATGTCGAGTCTGTGGCCGCCCCAAGGCCTCAATCACCTGGAAGGGCCCTGAACACAACACCTTGAACAACGATGGTCACTACAGCATCTCCTACAGGTGAGGGAGGGCCACTGTGGGATAAGTGTTGCCATCCAGGAGCACAGTCTGTGACTGGAAACTCCTCCTTCACGGCTGACATGATGTATTTCTCTGGCCACCTGGGCAAATCCTTTTCCACGAGGGCACACCGCAGGTCTCGGTGTGTGCTCCTCATCCGTACAGAGCTCCTGCCTCCTTTGACCCCTAAGAGGGGTCGGCAAGTGCTGAGCTGTGCTGACCCCAGTGTGCTCTCCCGTGTGCCACAGTGATTTGGGAGAGGCCGCTCTGAAGATTGTTGGCGTGACCACGGAAGACGACGGTATCTACACATGCATTGCTGTCAATGACATGGGCTCAGCCTCGTCAGCAGCCAGCCTGAGGGTCCTAGGTAAGCTGCAACTGAGCCAGAGGGGACCTGCTTCTAGGAGTCCCCTGAAGTCCAAAGGATCCCTCACATTTAACATGGCCTGGCATAGAGAACAACATGTTGCTCGTGGGGCCTTCCCAAAGAAAGTTGCTAGGAAGTAGCATACCACAGTCTCTGGGATGTCACCAGGGCACCTGAGCCTCTAGGGGCCACGTTCTGAGTTGAAACAAGGTGATTTTTATGCTCAGAAATGCATCCTTGGGTCCAGCTGTCCAGCTAACGTAGTCTAAGTTGGTCTCTCAAAGAACGTGTGTAACAGAAGGAAAGGAGGTGGTGTGGCTGAGCCCAGCCCGTGCAGGCACTGTGCCTGTCTGAGAGCCTGCCTGCAGCCCTGCAGGTGGCGTGTCCTCCACAGCTCCTTAATGAGGAGCCAGGCTCAGGCTTGTCCATGGCGTCCAGCAAGGAGGGCATCTACCATGGGGCCTGCTCACTCTATTCTGAAGAGCTTGTTTTCTCTCCTCAGCTGAACTGTAAGCTCCCTGGGGCAGAATCCACGTCTTAACGCTTTTAAAATGTCCTGCAATGGTTATACTTGATATAGGCAGGTGCTCAGAAGGCTGGTTGATCGTCCAGGAGCGGGAGCTACTTTCAGCAGGGCGAATAAAAATCCAGACTAAATGGTAAACTGAATTAGAGCTCCCCATGTGTGGACAATAAACAAAATTTGTCTTAGAAATCTTTCCCCAGATAATCTTAATTCTATAAATTTTAACCTCATTAAATCAAAGGAATAACTTGTTCTGAGTTTTTTGGATCATAGCACAAGAAAGAAAAAAATCTTGCATTTGAAAGTAAAGAATCACAAATTTTCTCATTTTTGAAAGTTATTGCAGATTATAAAGGTGATTCTTTTTTATTTAATCACTGGTGAAAGTTAAGAGAGTTTTAAAAGGTCTGAGACTATCCGTGCTATGGAGATGCAAGTGGGAAAATAAAAGGAAAGGAAATGTACGTGTTCCCAGGCTGTGTGAGGGAATCCAGGGCTGGAGTAATCGGTCCTGCACCCTCAAGAACACGTCCAGGCCCCCAGGACTATGACTAAGAGAATGACGTGAGAAGAGAGCCTCTTTGTGCCATAAGTCAGAGCCATGGCTGCCACTAGTGAGAATGAGAAGGTGCAATCCGGAGGAGCCAGGGCACCACCCCTTGCACCGCTCTGCCTCGTGTTCTGATTGGAGGGCAGAGGCGATGTCTATGTTTAATGCACCTTTCTGTATATACATATGTAATGCTTACATAAAAAAAATTTATTTAAAAAATATAACAGGCAAGCCCTTTCATTAAAAAAAAAAAGAAAAGGAGGAGAAAATACTGTGTTTTATGTGGGTAGTCCAGTATTTCTTGTTGGGGTTTGGCAGGTATTCAGAACTCCCAGGTAAAATAACTTTATCTCTGTAAAGGAGACTGTCAGTACCTGTTCACCTATATCAGTGTTTTATACTGATGCACACACTTGAACCTGTAGTTTAACTTCCAAAGCACACTTAAATTAGGTTGATCAAAAAAAAAAGTAAAAAAAGAATATACTTACTGAGCTTTGAACCCTTTTGAAAATAATTTAATTAATGATCTTTAAAAAAATTTTCGTGGCACACCAGTTGAAAATCACTGCTCCACACGGCAGAAGCCAGGTTTCGGAGGGCATCAGCCTGCAGGTGCCATAGTCAGTGGCACAGTCAGGCTGACTCACCTTGTGTTTGTAAGGCACTAGTGCATGTGGGCTGCCACTGCGAGGGTTGGCAGTGGCGTGTATTCTTTGACTTCAGGGACTGAAATGCAGTCATTGCCCAAGTGTGCCCTGCCGTGAGCACTTAGACTTTGGGTGAGTGACCACTCCTTCAGGCCCGGGGACGCTCCTTCAGCCTCGGGAATGTTCCTCCAGGTTCAGAGACATTCCAGAGGGGGCTCAGGCTGTGTTAGTTTGTTAATCACATAGTGTCCACGAGTGCAGCGTCGACAGTGGTGCAGTGGGCAGCATGCGGCACCCACAGGTGCTGCTCACCTGCTTAGGTGATTCCCAGCTGTGAGTGACACAGAGACGGCACATGAAGGGAGCAACAGCCCCTCATAAGCCCTCCCACATGGAGCAGATGCGACATAAGTAAAGGAAATGCATTCCTGACAACAGCCCAGGCAGAGAAGCAGCAGCCCAGTGAGGACAGGAGTGTGTAGATGCCTCGTGGGCTGGTCCACTGGGCAGGTCAGAGGGCAGCAGAGGAACCAAGTGGGGCCAGGCAGCTGTGAGGGCCTGGGCACGTGACAGCCTTGTGCCTCCCAGGGCTGTCTGGCAGCTGGGCCAGCGGGTCGGCACTTAGCACCTTAAAGCCTTTTTTTACAGGAAGATTTTAGAAAGAGTATTGTTTTACCTGCCTGTGGACATATATAATACTACGTGGTTTACAATTGGCCTTTGTGTAACAGAGTTCTGTGTCTGCAGCGTATTTATGATTTATTGACTCTCTAAAGCTCTCTGAGTGCTAAGAAAACACAGTGAACCCTTGCTCTCATGGCTGTGAGAGGAGGTGTCAGAGGAGTGACCACCTCGTGGTAGGGCTGTGTGTCTGTGTGGCCGGGCTGCTGTGTGTCTGTAGCAACAGTGTCCACTAAAAATAAAATGAAAGCTACATATGCTGTTTTAGATTGTTCTAGTAATACGTCTTTAGAAGTAATTTTACTAACACATTTAATGTAATCGCATGCATATTTGCTTTGAAGGCGGAATAAATATTTGAAAAATGATTAGTGCAGAACTTTAGATTCCTAAGCCCCGGCGTGCAGCGTGTCCATCACACGCACAGCGCATCTTAACTCCTGGGGGCCATGTTTCTAGTGCCCAGGTGGCCACAGTTTCAGACAGCATGCGATGCAAACTTCCTACCTGGAAACAAGCTCAGGGCTGTGCTGCTCTTCCTGCAGGTCCAGGGAGTGATGGGATCGTGGTGACCTGGAAGGACAACTTTGACTCCTTCTACAGTGAAGTGGCTGAGCTTGGCAGGTAAGACAGGAAGCCACAGCCCCTTTGGAAGGAGCAGATGTGAGACAGAGCGTGCCATAAGGGCACATGCACAGTGTAAGCAGCGTGTCTCCAGTTTCCTGCCCTGCTGTTGAATCGTGCCCTGGTAGATGTTAAACACCGTGACGTCTTCCCACCGTCAGCCGGGAGGCACCTAGCTCTGGGCCAGCCTAGGGGAGTTCAGGAGGGGGCCACTCAGGTGCTGTTGTGGGACTTCATCCTCTTGTGTCCTTGGGTTTCGTTTGTGTGTAGAGATTCAAAGGAGCTGCACTGGGATTACAAGAGTGTCAGGGTTGCAGAGAGGGCTCGCCACGGCAGGGCCTGTTTCCCTTCAAGGAGGGCAGTGGGCCGTGGGGCTGAGGTGGTGGCCCAGCAAGTGTCCTTGGCATACAGCAGACACTCACGTCTAGGCATTGTGTCCCTCGAGAGCTCTTGGAGAAACTCCAGCCAGCAACGCCCTGAACATTCCTATGGCCATAACCCGTGGCACGGCTCTCTCAGCACTGGGGGGATGAGGCAGCCGTGTGTGGCTCTCCTGGCACACCTGTGCCTGCTCATATGAGAGCCCTGTCGGACACTGGCCTCTTTCCACGTGGACTTTTGCCTGGGCCTCCTCACATCACAGTGGAAGCATCCAGAAAAGCAGAGGCCAAAGCTGCAGTGCCTTCACGGCCTGGCCTCAGACATCACCAGCTGCACTCCCCTCCTGTATCTCTCAGGGCAGAACCAGCCACCGGGCAGCCCAGGTTGAAGGGGAGGAGGAGACCTCTCCTCAGTGGGAGAAGTGGCATAGGGCAGCCGCCCTTAAACCCCATATTCTGAGGATGCCCCTGCTGCAGGTTTACTTATAGTTCTCAAGTGTGCACGACACCCCGCCCCCTCCCTCAGCCCCCAGCTCCCTTTCCTGGCCCAAGGACTTCTTGGGCCCTCCCTTCCACCACTGGGTGCAGGTCCAGAGGGCCTCTGCCTGTCCACACCCTTGCATCCCCTCATCCAAGCCAGGTGAGGCAGTGACCTCAGCAACATCCCTTTGGAAAAGCATAGGAGGAGTGGGCTGCCCGGGAGGCGCCAAGGACTTAACCCCAGGCTTCCTCCCTGGCAGGGGGAGGAAGATCGAGAAGATGGAGGCTACTCAAGATGGAGGCAGCAGGTTACCTGGCTGAGGGACAAGCTAGGATTTGAGGGCAAACCGTGGCACCACAGCCCCTAAATGGAGCAGCCAGGGAGCCGGGCCTGTGAACAGGGGTCAGGTCACCACACTGTGGAGGTGGTCCCCATCTGGTCCATTCGGAGTAACAGAGCCTTTCTCCCAGACATACCTCAGAGTCCTCCGAAAACTGTCTTCCTGGCATCTCTTATAGGGGCAGATTCTCTGTTGTCAAGAAATGTGATCAGAAGGGAACCAAACGAGCAGTGGCCACTAAGTTTGTGAACAAGAAGCTGATGAAGCGTGACCAGGTCACCCATGAGCTTGGCATCCTGCAGAACCTCCAGCACCCCCTGCTCGTCGGCCTCCTCGACACCTTTGAGACCCCCACCAGTTATGTGCTGGTTTTAGAAATGTGCGTATGCTCCCTGCCCTCCTCCCTCCCTGGAGCCCTCAGCCTCAGCTTCATGTGGAGGCATTTGTGCCTGCTCTCTAAGAAGCACAGAGACTGGGTTTTTAGAATTTACACAATTCTTAAAAAACATTTTTACTATCAGACCTCACCTGCACCTTTTCACCTTTCCAGCAGGGGCAAAAAGTAGTGTGGTCCTCAACAGGGGAGACTTGCTGGGGGCAGTCCCACCCTGGCAGGAGTCACAACACACCAGGCTGTGGGCTCTTCTGGTCCTCAGCCCATCCACAATCCCCTGGTTTCAGAAGGAACACGGGGCCTGGCTCTAGCCTCCCTCCCTGGAGTAGGAGGCACATCGATGGTGGGAGGGAGGCGTCAGGGCCCTCCACAAAGCTGAGGAGGGTGCAGAGAGGAAGGCAGCAGACTCTGGCCTGGTCCCAGGCCCTGCTCCTTCCTCATCCTCTTTATTTCTCAACTTGTGTGTCCTTTAAAATGGCACTGACTTTGGAGGCTGCCATGATGTGTGCATGAGAGGCATCGCAGGCTGGGCCTAGCCAGGGAGCCTCAGGGCCCGGGAGGGCTCCTTTCTGGCTTCTGAGAACCAGTAGCTGCTTGTCTTCCCTGGGGATTTCTAAACTAGAACCGTCACTTTCTTTCCCCAGGGAAGCTACATATCTTGGCTGCCCATATTGTTAACAGGCTCTGTGACAGATTCCTAGGAAATCCACTGTTTGCTGCCCAATGCTGCACAGGTAGAATCGTCTTATAACTTCCTGCTGTGCAAGCAGAGGGCAGCATAGACCGGTGTGCAGAGAAGGCAGGGTCCAACTACCTGCCCCAGGTCTGGCTCCTCTGCTCAGAAGCTTCTCTGAGCCTCAGTTTCTTCATCTGTAAAATGGTGACAACAAAGCCCTCTTCTCAGAAGGTCATGAGGATTAAAAGAACTAATAAAAAGCATTTAGTCCTTGGCACGTGGGCCATGCTGTGTAAGCATACCCTAAATATTAAGAGTGATTTCAGAGTAAGAAGACTTGAGTCCAACAGTAAGCACTTAACTGTGTCGCCTCATTGCCTGGCCCGGTTTCACAGATGAGGAAACTAAGGCTCAGGGAAGTGGGGCAAGTGTCTGCCTGCTTTAGCAGATACTTCCAGACTGCCTGCTCAGTGCCCAGCACTGCCGGGTAGCTCCATCCTGCATGGCAGAGGCAGGGTTTGAACCCTGGCTGTGCAGCCCCCTCTCACCCAGTGCCCCTGAGATCACAGTATCTTGTTCCCCACTTGCACCTCCACGGGAGAACTGCACAAAAGTCGTCGTCCTTACCTACCTGTGCTTCCAGGAGAGGTATAATTCTAAAATGCCAAGAAAACATTCACAATGGGGATGAGCCTGTGTGTTTCTTAGCAGCCCAAAGAGCTGCAGTGTAGCATGTGATAGCAGAGTCACTTGTTCCTACCTCTGCAGGGCTGACCAGGGTCGGCTCCTGGACTGTGTGGTGCGATGGGGAAGCCTCACTGAAGGGAAGATCAGAGCACACCTGGGGGAGGTTCTGGAAGCCGTCCGATACCTTCACAACTGCAGGATAGCACACCTGGACCTAAAGGTTGGCGGGGCCCAGGGTGGCCCAGGGAGGGTCTGACTGCAGCCAGCTTGACCACACAGGATGTGTAGCCCCCGCGTAGCAGGTCCTCTGACACAAGGCTGGTGGGTGCAGGGTGTGAGACCTGTGTCGCCCAGTGATGTGCACAGTAAAACAGTGGGCAAGCACCGGAGGCCTTCCAGCCTTTCATGAGCCTTTCAGAAAGGTCTGTGTGTTTCACTCAATGGTTGTAGGTGGTTCAGTGGTAACTTAGACAAGAGTGTTTCCTCTTAGTTCTGGGAGGAAAAGCGAACACTCCACTTCATAAAGCGACCTTGTTTACTTGGGCTGCTCAGCACTTAGGTTTCCAAAGAGCTTCTGCTGCCACCCCTTCCTCCTCATGCCCTGGGCCTGCTTGTGTGGGACCCATTCTGCTTTGCACGTGAACAGTTTGTTCTGTTGACATCCTTTTTTTTGTTTGTTTTAATACTTAAATTTTAAGACTTTGTCACCCTAGGTAGAGTGCTGTGGTGTCATAGCTTACAGCAACCTCAGACTTGAGCTTGAGTAGGCACCCGCCACAATGCCTAGCTAGTTTTTCTTTTTTTTTTTTTTTTTTTCAGTTTTGGCCAGGGCCAGGCTTGAACCTGCCACCCCGGTATATGGGCCAGCGCCCTACTCCTTGAGCCACAGGCGCTGCCCTAGTTTTTCTATTTTTAATAGAGACAGAGACTCACTCTTGCTCAGGCTGGTCCCGAACTCTTGAGCTCAAACAATCCACCTGCCTCAGCCTCCCAAAGTGCTAGGACTAGTTGATATCCTCTCTACCTCACCGTAGGTTCCTGAGGACAAACCATCACAAGTAGCTTAAGACTGGGGTAGTTTGAAAATGATGACTGTCTTGTCCTGTGTTCTAGCCTGAGAACATCCTGGTGGATCAGAGTGTAGTCAAGCCCACCATTAAACTGGCTGACTTTGGAGATGCTGTCCAGCTCAACACGACCTACTACATCCACCAGTTACTGGGGAACCCCGAATTTGCAGCCCCTGAAATCATCCTGGGGAACCCTGTCTCCCTGACCTCGGATACATGGAGTGTTGGAGTGCTCACGTACGTACTTCTGAGCGGCGTGTCCCCCTTCCTGGACGACAGCGTGGAAGAGACCTGCCTGAACATTTGCCGATTAGACTTTAGTTTCCCAGATGACTACTTTAAAGGAGTAAGCCAGAAGGCCAAGGAGTTCGTGTGTTTCCTCCTGCAGGAGGACCCTGCCAAGCGTCCCTCGGCTGCACTGGCGCTCCAGGAGCAGTGGCTGCAGGTGGGCACCAGCACTGGCAAAAGCACGGACGTCCTGGACACGTCCAGACTGACTTCCTTCATTGAGCGGCGCAAACACCAGAATGATGTTCGACCTATTCGTAGCGTTAAAAACTTCTTACAGAGCAGGCTTCTGCCTCGAGTTTGACCTGTCCTGAAGTTCTTTCTCATTCTCTTTCACCTGCCAATCAGCTGTTGATTTGAATTTTGAAGAGAAGACAAACAAACATAAACCGATCAGCTGCCGGTCTGTTCATCGTGTGAAATAGCATTCCAAGTGAGCTGCTGCTCAGCAGTGCTTGGGACTCAGAGCTGCGAGCTGCGCTGGGGTGGAGGACTTTCAGTTACACTCTGCCAAAGGCAGAGATCGCATTGCTGTATCACAGTATTTTATTCAGGTTTCTGCAAAAAATAAAAAGGTAACTTTTTTAAACAAACGTGAATAGAATTTTGCAAATTAAACATTTTCAAGAGATATCCAAGGAAACAAAATGCCTATGTGCAACCACTGGTGTTAACGAACAAAACAAAGATACTGTGCATCTCTGGGGAAGACGCACCCAGGGGGCGGCGGCCAAAGCCTGTCTAGGGCTCAGTGTCCATGGGCTCCGAGCTTTTCCAGCCGCCTCGTCTGCGTGCGTTTCACCCGGACGCCAGACTTGGCTTCTGAAACATGCATTCAACCTCAAACTTTTGCATAAAATAGAATGAATTGTTTTGCTCTGATGAAACGTAGGCCTTACTTGTATATAAGACTGTTCCTGCCTTCGGTCTGTCATTTCCCACCCCCACCCACCACCTGGGGCTTCCTCTGGGGGTCTGAGGGTCTGTCAGCAAATGCAGACATCAGGTTGGGTCCCGCCCCGCTGCCCCTACCCCTACCCCACCCCCCACTGTCAGATGGTTGAGCAGTATACAGTCCGATGAAAATACTGTAAATGCACTCATTGGGGTTTTTTGTTTTTTGTTTTTTGGGGGTTTTTTTGTTTGTTTTATTTCATATCATGTGCAATGTTGTGGCTTTAACATTTTATGCAACTATTTATGAAGACCTCTGTTGTACCTGTAATAAATATGTAGAAAAAGCACATACTTCGTACAGTGAGCTTTATGGTTTTGTGCGTGTGTTGGGGGGTGGGGGGTGGGGTCGTAGCCCTGTGCCCTCGGTTCAAGGAGACTGAACTCCTCGTGAAATTTGTCAGTTTTGAGGACTGTAAAAAGTGATTTCATACTCTGAATATAAAACTGGATAATAGGGTAATGTTTTAAAATTTATTATGCTATTATTCAGAATGCCAAAGTATTATTTTTTTTCCCAAAATCAGTCTGGACATTTACTACTTTTTAGACTTTTTGACGTTCAACTTTCTGTACAAAAAAAATTGGCTGGATTTTGAGCTTTTGGTAAGAAATAAAAGCCAATTAAGCACCGGCCCTCCCTGAGGCTGGTACCCAATGCCCGAGTCACTGTGGCAGAATTCACACTGGCCTGGGGAGTCCCTTCAGCACGAGAGGCTGGGTTTCTGGGCACGCTTGAAGTTTTCTGGATGTCTTTTTGTCTCTCTGATGTGAAATACACTAAAAAAAGAGACCAGCCTGCTTCCCAAGCCAGCCAGACACCTGGGTCTTGAGCCATAAACTGGCATAGTTAAGCTTTGCAGCTTCCAATGTATTTTATTTATTCCTTTGTTGGGTTTTTGTTTGTTTCTTCTTGTAAAATTGTACAGAAACTTTTTAAAAGAAATTGGATTCAAAACTGGATATGTATCGTAACCTCATAACTTTTATTTGTGTATTGTTTCTTTTATTATTTTAGTTAAATTTTTACATTATTTTGCATGTATATTTCTTTTGTACAGAGACCTTCCATGTTTACACAGTATGATGTGATGTAAATATTTTATTTTGCCATCAGTTATTTTAAAAGATTAAACATATTTGCTTGATTTTTGTGTTAGGCTTTTTATTTAAATTGGTCACTATTGGAAAGAGATGGCTGAAGGCAAGACTGAAGCACAAGCTTCGTGGGTGGGAGGGCAGAATATTCTGGACCAGGAATCCCTCTTACACACCTACAGGTCCTACAGACTGGCCCAGAAACCAAGCTCCAGACACTGGTGGATAACCAGAATGTCACCTGCTCACAGTGAGGTCGTAGCTCATCCTGGTTAGAATATCAAAGTCGCCTCCTTCTGAGGAATGTAGAATCACAGCCAAGGGAAGAGCTGTTTCATCAGAAAACAAAACGCTTAGTTCAAGCACCATATTATGCATCAACCACAGATCCTGCACATTCAGAGAAGGTTCCCCAGCGGTGGCTGTCCCTCACCCCCCAGCACCAAGGTCCTGGTCCTACTGAGACTTGGAGCCACTGTCTTCCTGCATCTCCCACTGCATGGCTCTGCCAGCTCCCCCTGCTAACCACAGGTTGTTTTTCCTGATGACCAAGAGTATCTCTCTTATCTTGATTCTTCCTGGCTTTCCTTCTGGGAAGGTGGCTTTTACTGTTCAACACACCATGAAGAACAAGTTTTCGTTTTCAACTAAAAAAATCCTGAACAGAAAATTGACACGAAAGTGGATTTGTGCTAAGTGCCTAGGTCAGGCCTTGGAAAGCCAGCTGTCTGAGGCTTGCAGCACATCCTGAGTCCCAGGAGCACCTATGGTGGGAAAGGAAATTAATGCACCCATGCTGCGTCAGGCCAGAGGGAGCTACCTGGCCAGCCCCAGGGTCAGACCTCAGCAATGCAAGGGACACTAGCTGAGTAAAGTAGTTACACTCCTGAGATTAGCAGAACCTATCACACACCGGTGAAAGGTACTCAGATGTTTGGTCTGTCATCGTCATCATCACTACCTAGATTTTCATGAATATCAAGATATTTTACATTTTTCACATTACTATTTATAAATTTTAAGTCCAGGAAATCCTTTTAGCCCTAATGGAGGTGGGGAGATGGCCAGTGATTTAACAGAATTACGAACATTGTCTTACAGCAAGTGTTGATCTAAAAGATACTCAGTCATCTTAGAACTCTACAAGGAAAGAGCCTTTAAGGCATACATTTTTGAGACCTAATGATAAAGACAGAAATAATTCATGGAACTTACAGAATGCTTCTGAGGTTTGTATATATTTATATGAAATTTAACTTACAGAAAATAAAGTATACAAATCATAAATGGGGTAACTCAGTATATTCTTACAAATGTATATATACCTGTGATCACCTGAAGCAAAATAGGGAACATTTATCCATTTTCTCCCCCAGTCAATGTGTGCTTCCCAACATAATCACTGTTTGGATTTCTACCGTCTATAGATGAGTTTGTCTTTGAACTTAATGTAAGTAGAATCATCCATACATTTTAAATTTAGACTAAACTTTTTATTTTGAGGTCATGGCAGAATAACATGTAATTGTATGAAATGTCCCCATTACCTAGTAAGCACATCTTATATGCAATGATACAGTATCACAACTAGATGCTGGCACTAACACCATCAAGATGCAAAGCATTTCCATCATCACAAGGACCCTCCGATGGCCCTTGTATGGTCACCTACCTACTTCCTGCCACCACGCCCTCCTTTTACCCGTGCTAGACACTTCTCTGTGTTCATTTTTATAACTGTCATTTTGAGAATGTTACAGTATAAATGGAATCACACAACCGTAATCTTTAGATAGGTTTTCTCACTGAACATAATTCTCGGGAAATTAGCCCAGTTCGATGTGTGTATCAAGAGCTTTTCCTTCTTATTCCTAAGTAGAGGCTCACAGTGTAGATGTGTACTAGACTTGAACCATTCACCCACTGAAGGACATCTGAGGTTCTTCTAGCCTTTGGTTGTTATGAATAAAGCTTCTATGAATATTCACGTTCAGGTTTTTGTGTGAATGTAAGTTTTCATTTCTCTGGGATGAGACAAATGGCAGATCATGTTCTAGTTCCATGTTACATTTGTTTTCCTTTTATTAAGTCATACACATAGATCATTTTAAAGGGACTGCCACGTTCTTTTCTATTCTGCGCCTTTTACATTCCCACCAGCAACGTATGAGTAATCCAGTTTTTTCACATCCTCACCAATGTTTGGTTCTGTCACTACATTTTAATTTGGCTCTCCTGACAAGTGTATAGTGACCACCTTATTGTGGTTTTAATTTGCATCTCCCTGTTAGCTGATGATGGTGAACATCTTTTTGTGGGCTTATTTGCATGTCTCTGTATCCTCTTCAATGAAATGTCTCTTCATGTCTTTTGCCCATTTTCTTATTGGATTGTTTGATTTTTTAATTGTTGAGCTCTGAGAGTTGTTCATATATTCTAGATACTAGTTATTAGTTGGAGATGTGGTGACAGTCTCACTCTGTCACCCTGGGTAGAGTGCCCTGGTGTCATACCTCATAGCAACTTCAACCTCTTGGGCTTAAACTATCCTCTTATTTTAGCCTCCTGAGTAGCTAGGACTGCAGGCTTCTGCCACAAAACCTACCTAGTTTGGGGGGGTCTGTTTTTCTTTTAGGTTAATGTGAGGATATAAACAACTAGATTACAATATTTGCATTCATTAGGTAGAGTCAGTCTTGTAGTTGAGTCCTGCACTGGAAAGATGTGACATATACCCTTAGATTCCAGTAGATGATCTAGGTTGTTTTTTGTTGTTTTTTTCTATTTTAGTAGAGACAGGGGTCTCATTCTTGGCTGGTCTCAAATTCGGCCTCCAAGAGTACTAGGATTATAGGCATGAGCCCTCGCCCCTGCCTGTTTTTGTTTGTTTGGTTTTTGGTAATGTTTTTTGGTTTTAGTAATCAGGATATGAGTATCCTCATAAAATGGATTTGGAAATGTTAGTTTTTTATGTCTTTCTGGAAAGATTGTATAGAATTGGTGTGATTTTTCTTTCGGAGTTTGGTAGACTTCTCCAGTGGAAACATGTAGGCCTAGGGTAAGTCTTTATGTAGAGTTTGAATTATGGGTTCACTTTCCTTCATTGTTACATTCAAATTATCGATTTTATATTAAGTGAGTTTTAATCATTTGAGCATTCCAAGGAGTTGATCATGCCATGTTTAGTTATTCAATCAATTATCAAGACAGCAATGTTGAAGAATCCAGCTCTACTTATGTATCTCTTCATCCTTTCATTTCTATCAATATTTGCTTCACATGTTTTGCAGCTCTGTTGTTTGGTACACATACTTTCACAGTTACAGTGTCTTCATGGTAAGTTGACCCTTTTATCACTATGTAATGTTGAAAAGACAGTTCTTTTACTTTTTATCTATAGTAATGTTCTTTGTTCTGATGTCTACTTTGATATTAATGTAGTCACTCTTGCTTTTTTTTAAACTAATATTTGCATGACATATTTTTGTCCATTCTTTTATCATCAGCATACATATATACATTATATCTTACTGTATATAAATTTCTTGTAAATAGCATACAACTGGATCATGGGTTTTTTTGTTTCTTTTTTTTTTTTTTTTTTTTGGAGACAGAGTCTCACTATGTTGCCTTTCACAGAGTGGCGTGGTGTCACTCACAGCTCACAGCAGCCTCAAATTCTTGGGCTTAAGTGATTCTCTTGCCTCAGCCTCCCAAGTAGCTGGGACTACAAGCACCTGCAATAACGCCTGGCAATTTTGGGGGGGTAGTTATCATTGTTGTTTTTAACAAGCCCAGGCAGGGTTTGAACCTGCCAGCCCCGGTGAATGTGGCCGTTGCCCTAACCATTGAGCCATGGGCGCCGAGCCAACCGGATCATGTTTTAAATATGCTCTGCTTATCTGTCTTTTCATTGGTATAATTCAATTATTTACATTTAATGTAGCTGTTGATAAGTCAGGACTTAAGCCTGCCATTTTATTTTTTACTCTACTGTTCTCTCTGGTCTCCATTTCTCTGTTTTCTTTTGTCTACCTTCCTGTGGGTTGCTTGAACATTTTTAAAATTCCATTTGATTTACTTATATTGTCTTTGGGTATATTTCTTTGTATAGCTTTAGTGTTTGCTCTAGGTATTACATTATAGTTCAATGGTTTTGTTGCTCATCACAGTTCAATGGTTTTATCATTTCACCAGTTTGAATGAAATAAATGTGTTGTTAACATCCTCTGTTTATAATTGTTTTAAATACAGATTGTTCCCCCAAATGATTTTTGACTCTATGATGGTTTTATTGGGATATTAAATGCATTTTGACTTAAAATATTTTTGATTTATAGTGAGTTTATTAGTATGCAATCCCATCATGAGGAGCATCTACATTTCCTCTACATACATTTAGAGAGACATCATACAGTGTTAAACGTTTCACTTCAACAGTCAAACATAATTTAGAAAACCTAAGAGGAGAAATAAAGTGTATTTATCCATGTTTTTACTCTTCCCATTGTTCTTTCTTCCTTCCTGATACTCCAAGATTTCTTCCTATAGTCCTTTCTTTCTAGGTAGGGAACTTACTCTAGTGGCTATTTTAGGATATTTCTGCTGGTAACACACTTGCTTAGTTTTTCTTCCTAAGGACATCTTGACTTTTCCTCACTCCTCTTACTCTTGAAGCATATTTTTACTGAATATAGACTTCTGGATTGACAGTTCTTTTCTTTCAGCACTTGGAAAACATCATGGCGTTTCTCGTAGACCTCTGTAGTTTCTGATGAGAAATCTACTGTTGTTCTAATTGGTTTTCTCTTATAAATAAGATGTTCTTCTCAATTACTTCCAAGTTGTTTTTTGTTGTGTTGTTTTTCTTTATGGAAGTTTAATCTTGGTATGTTTTGGTATGAATTTATTTTGACTGTAATTTATTCATATTCTTGAATCTGTAGTTTATGCCTTTTGCCCACGTTGGAAAGCTTCCTGCCATTATTTCTTCAATTTCTATTTTCAGCCTTGCTCTCTTGCTTCTCTTCTTCTAAGACTCCAATGAATGAACATTAAGTATTTTTGTTATAGTCTGAGGCCTTGCTGCTGCTCTCCTCCCCTTCCTCTCCTCCCTATTCCCCAATTCTACTCTCCCTTTCCTGCCTTTCCCATTCCTCCCTCCCTCTTCTCCTTCAGCTATTTTCTCTCTTTTTTCAGGTTGGGTAATTCCTATGATTCTATCTATCTACCAGTACTCTGATTCTTCCTTCTCTCCACTGTAGTCTGCTGTTGAGCCCATTCACCGAGTTTATTTCATTTATTGTTTCTAAATTCTAAAAGTTCATTTGGTTTCCTTTATATTTTCTGTTTCTTTGCTGAGATTTTCTATGTTTTTATTTTGTGTGTGTTTGTAATTGTTTCTTGAAGGATTTCCATCATGGCCACTTTAAAGTTATTAGCAGGTAATTCTCACTTCTCTGTCATTTCATTGTTGATGCCTGTTTTTTGTCTTTCTCCTTCTAGTTGAGATCCTTCTAGTTAATAAGATGATTTTGAAATAGAGATATTTAGGGTATTCAGTTATGAGACTCTGGGTTTTAATTAAACCTTCGGATTTATCTGGCTTCCTTCCACACCACTTCAGCAGGAAGGGGGAAGTTTCTGCCTCGCTAATGGTGAGCAGGGCTATAAGTTCTACTAGGTCCCCTTTGATAACATCCTAGTAGAAGGGAGAGGTAGCTCTTGTTATTGCTGAGTGGGAGTGGAAGTTCAGGCTCCCCTTATAAGTTTCAGTGATACCACAGGGAGCGAGAATTCTTGTTACTCCACAGCAGGGATGAAAGTCCTGGCTCCTTATTTGGCCTTTTCTAACATCACCTTGGCAAGGATCAGGGTGTCCTATTACCACCAGGCAAGGGTAGAAGTTTAGGCTCCCCACTAGTCTTTGTTGATGGGGTGAGGGTGGGGGCCATAGTTTTTTCTGTGGTGTTTAGCTGGAGAAGAGCAGTTATTGCCTAAAAGTTTTCTTTTGCCAAGCTGGGCATGGTGCCTCACACCTGTAATCCTAGCACTCTAGGAGGCTAAGGTGGGTGGACTGCTGGAATTCAAAACCAGCCTGAGCAAGGGTGAGACTCCATCTCTACTAAAAATAGAAAAATTAGCCAGCTATTATGGCAGATACCTGTAGTCCCCACTACTCAGGAGGGTGAGGCAGGAGAATCAATTGAACCCAAGAGTTTGAGGTTGCTATGAGCTATGATGCCACAGCACTCTATCTAGAGAGACAGAGCAAGACTCTGTCTCAAAAAAATAAAATAAAATAATAAAAGAAAAGTTTTCTGCCTTACTAACCTGCCTCTTTCCTTTGCCTAGAGAAAGCAAAGTTTTGTTGGAACCTTTTTTTCTCTATGCCTATGGCATTTCCAGGTTGTTGGCTTCTTCTACTAGGCCCCCTCTGATACCATCCTAGGAGAAGGGAGAAGGGAGCTCTTGCTATTGCTGAGTGGGAGTGAAAGTTCCAGAATATATGAGACACAAAAAGAAACACTGGGGAACTCACCCTGAAGTCTCTAGTTGATCTGCTTTCTTCTCTTCACCTCACAGAGGTCATGTTGGATTTACAAATAATGTCCAAATTTTCCATTGTAATTAGCAGAGGGAATAGGGAAAGTCCATCTTCTCCTCTTCCCATAAGCAAAACTCCAGTGTTAGAGCTTCCCTTTGTATTTGTCAGTTTCAGGATAATGTAATGTGGGTCTCCTGAGATAGGTGCAAAAACAATTGCTTGGTCCTATTTGTAAAACCAAGTTTATAAGTTATAAAAAGGGGTGACTACACAACAAAAGCTGTCTTTGCACATTTCACTTTCTTGCACCTTTTCTGCAGACTCATTTCTTATAGAAGTCTAACTGCCAACACTAATATTCTACTATTCCACAATCACCAGATAGAGCGTTCAGAAGAGGATGAGTAATGCGAGGTGGTAAGTAGGGACTGGCCAGGCTTCTGAGAACTGACAGCCTGGACAGGCCAAGCTGCTACCAGAGAGGACACAGGCCTGCTCTGCTCTCTAAAGGGGAAAAAAACTGATTCAAATAACTGTTGGGTTTTTGTTTGTTTGTTTTTTCTGAGACAGTCTCAGTCACCCTGGGTAGAGTGCTGTGGCATCATCATAGCTCACAGCAACCTCAAGCTCCTGGGCTCAAGTGATTCTCTTGCCTCAGCCTCCTAAGTAGATGGGACTACAGCGCCCAGCACAATGCCTGTCTAGTTTTTCTATTTTCAGTAGAGACAGGGTCTCACTCTTGCTCAGACTGGTATCAAACTTCTACCCTGAAGCAATCCACCTGCCGTCAGCCTCCCAAAGTGCTAGGCTTACAGGCGTCGGCCTACACATCCAGACTCAATAACTTCTCAAAGATGGAATACAAAGGATTGTCTAGCAGAAATTTGGAGAGGATGGAAAAAGGTGAAAGGAGAAGAAGGTTTCCAGGTTGTGACCTTAGGTTATGTCCAAGTTTCCAATTGCTCTGTAATTTGGGGCAACAGAACATTTGCTTCCTCAGACTTCTCTTACATTTCTTATTTACAATTCAAAAATTGTATAAGGGTTTCGTCTTGCAGTGTATGGCTGTCATCCTATTGAAAGTGGGTTCAGGGACTTAATATCAGGTCTGCTGAGTTTCCCAGTGCATTTTCCTACTTTCTTTTCACCCAAAATAGCTTTTTACAAGGCAAAGTGTCTTGTAAAAGTCCAAGAAGAGTAGAGGTTTTAAAACTAATATCCTCATTTATAATTACTGCCTATAGAAAATGTATGTATCTACATATTACATTTTTGAAAGTTAAAAACTTCTTTTACTCAGCTTTACCTGATCCATCCATCTTTGTAACTACATTTATCTCCTGGTAATAGGGAGATTATGAGGAGAGACATACAAGGAAAGACTATGTCAGAACAAGGGACATCAAAACAGGCTTTGGAGACATACCCTGTTGGTAATTTGAGAATTGCCTACGCTGCTGGATTGTTAAGGTATGGTAATGACCTGGTTTCCATATTTATTTTAAAATAAAAGAGAAAAGATGCAAAGCATCAATTTTTTGCAAACATGAAAATTACTTCCCTGCATGAATCTCTCCCAAGCAAAGAGTTAATTACAGCGGGCCCATCACTGGGTGAGGGAGAAAATGGACCACATCCTTCCACACTCAAACCTCAATAGTGGCCTCACTTTGTAGGAAAAGAGCCAAGCTAGGGACAGTGCATGGGGTGGTAGAGCCCTTCTGCCCACTTTAAGTTCCTTCCCCAGGGCTCCACTTTGCTTGGGGCTGAGCACCCTGAATCTCCCTCTCTACCCACATACACCTGTGTCGACACCCCATTTTCCACCCACTGTCCTTCTTAGCTTCTGAGGCCACCTTTGCAGGTGCCAGAAAGATGAGAGCATAGGTTTATTAATTGAAAAAAAAAATAAGATTGCTAATGCTAAATGGAAAAGAGCATCTCCTTGTAATGGGTTCCATATAAGGTATTGTTCCCTGGGACTGGAAAGCAGTGGTGTGGTCTTAGCTCCCTGCAACATCCACATCCTGGGTTCAAGTGATCTGCCTGCCTCAGCATCCCAAGTACTTAGGACTAGAGGTGCCCACCACCACACCTGGCTAATTCATCTATTTCTCATAGAGAGAGGGTCTCACTCTTGCTCAGGTTGTTCTCTTTATGATGACATCCAGGAGAACTAATCTGTAAAGTATTACTTTAATCAGCTTTTGGTCTTGTGCCAGGTAGGTTGGCAGTCCTTGCCTTTAAGTTAAATGACTGCCCTTATCCAGGCCGGGGATGAAGACAATGCCTGCAATACAAGCAAAGTAATCATAAGAAAAAGGACTGGAGCAAATAGCTTCCATTTCTACGTTAGATACCTGGAAATAGGTTTCATCCATCAACAGTTTGTACACCCCTGTTCTTCTCTTGGCCTCATGGCAACACAGGGGGGATGTGCCTGCAGCTGGGACCACCAGGCAACAATCCCTATGAACTCTGCTCCATGATCGAAGTGAACAGATTCTGAGCTTGACGTTGAGCTGAATATTAAAGTCCTAACACTAGGGAAGAACTTCCTATTCCACACCATTGGTTATTACCAATTTGCTCCTCATATCCTAAAGCGCTCCCAAGTTTGGATACGTGTATACTTTTGGATACTAAGAAGGTTTCTATAGAATACTTCCTAAGAAGGATTTGAGAGGTTGATAGGGCCAAGGATTGTGCGTGTCTATGGGTGTGGTCAGAACCTTCCGCTTCCACAAATGGCTTATTTTCCAGAGTTCTATGTCTTTTTGTGCTTGGGGCTACTTTGATTATTCAGGAAACTCTAATTGTCTGTAGTGGGCAATTGTGAAATATTATCTTCTCTCTCAATGGTTCCTAGTCTCCCAAAGGCATTCATATTTCAAGGAGAGTAAATAAGCCCAGAACATGGAAGATATTGCTCATTTTAATAAAAAAAAAAGTTTAAAGCCAAAAGAAATAATCATGCAATGCTTCAAGGGGTAGAACCCAGGGTAATTATAAAAGAAAGCCAGATATTTTCTAATATTTTTTAAAACAAAATACCTAGGAAAAATGTAATAAAAACCTCACAAAAGCATGAGCCCTCTTCACTAAAAACTACAAAATGTTAGTGAGAAATTTTTTTAAGTACTATATAGATAGTGGGAAATACAAGGTTAATTGATTAGACAGATACTATAAAAATATTGTAAAAATGTAGAATCTTCCTAAATCCATATAGATTCGATGCAATTGCAGTCAGAAGCCTCACAAGACTTTTGGGGAACATTGGCCAGCTGATTTTAAAATTGATATATAAGGACGAAAGAGCATGAGAGGCCAAAGCAACTGTTAACAATGGAGCTGGAAGCGCTTACATAACCAATTTTCAAGACCTTAATAAAGTTCCAGTAATCAGCACACGGTGGCACTGACACACGGGTAGTAAGACATCCTAATTTGCCTTTGGTTTTTCTAGGTTGTGCCAGAATTCAAAGAAACCCTGACTGTTTGAAGAAGATTCTGGGATTAATCGCACCCTATAAATAGGTGCAGTTAGGAGAGAGGCCTGGGTGGGAGCCCCAGGTCAGAGAATCATCAGAATGATGAAACCAGGGGTGGTTAAACTTCCCTTTTAGGAAAAAGAAGCAGAGAGAATAGTAGGTGAGGGAGGGATATAGATGGCTGAAGCCACAAGCTTGTTCAGAAAGTGTTATCACCATTAATGTAAGAACATTTACTTAAAATTTTCTTTTCATTAACTTCCTCTTGGGAAATGTATGGTTTGGATCAACTGACTGGATTAGCTTCAGTTAAGTGTAATCTCTCAGTGCGAGGCCAATGCCCAGTGTCCCTTATGACTCCCAAGTAAGAGCACCTGTGAGTGCCCCACTGTCCCTGATTGGGCCTTGATGACACTAATGCCCAAGGCATTCTGAAAACCTCCAAAACTAAAGGATCACATGTATTGAATCCGTTAAATAAATTAAGGTACATTCACACAAGGGAATACTATATTTTTTATTCAATCAATAATATCGTTTCTCTGTGTGGGTTTGGAAAAAATCACTGAGATAAATAAAATATATTTTTTTAAAAGACACAGCCTAAGAGAGTAGGTGTGAACCCCAATTGTAGGGAAGGAGTTTAAATGTTACTTTTACATAGTCCTCATAAGAATGTATAATGAATCCATTAATTGGTAAACAAACAGAAGCTCACAAGTTGTAGAATCTATGGTGTAAGGAGTGACTATAGGTGTCTAATTCTGTTGGAGCCTCGTGGAGAATTTGACTGTTAACTTCATCCTGGCCCCACAGTCCTGGGCATCGGTCATTCTCCACTCCTTCACATGGCCGGCAGCAGCAGCTTCCCTGGAAAACTGCTTAAAAACACAGAAGGTCATTTTCTTACCCAGATTGTTAATTTCAGCCATTATTTTCTTCTTTCAGCCAGAAGTAAAGATCACTGCATTGTCTTTAACCCAAGGGATACATACGGAAACCTTAGCGGTCAATGTAAAAATAACTATGGTGAAAAAGAATTCAGGATTGCAGACTGCAGCCAGCTTGCAAATTACGGACAGAGGAGACAAACAAAGGATTCGTCTAAGTTAAGTCTTCTCATTACTTTGGTCATGACCTAATATTGCTGTCCATGCATATCTGTATGCAGAATTAAATAAAATACATTTCAGGCTGAAAAGTAAAGATACACAGAATACCAGGCCCACTCGCACCTAATGAATCAGAATCTACATTCTTATAAGGCCCCCACAGACGCATATGCCCATTAAGTCTGCTGCGTGAGACCCCAAGTATGTCACGTCATTATCATTAAAAACAAACCCAAAGATGGGATCTTACTTCTCACTGGTTAGGGCCAAGTTTTTGAAATGACAAAGATAAGCGTATTCAGTGGGGAAAAACCCAAAGCATCCATTACATATGTATATGTGCGGAGATAAATACTTGGAGATGTTTTGAAACCAGGGCTAGGGATAGAACAGAGTCAGAGTTTTAGGAGCAGCAGAGAATCTACAGAGAACCTGAGCCTCTCTCCCTTTGTCCTGTCTGTGCAGCCATGCTTCTTCAAGCAAGGTAAACAAACCCGCTTTGTTAGTTTTGAGCGATAAACAAAGTAGTGTGCTTGTACACAGCACATCAAACAATGTCCTACCGGAGGAAAGAGTTCCTAAGCCATAAATTACAGCAGCGGCTTGGAAGGAAACCAAGACCTTCAGCCAGGAACAAGACTCTCAAGAAATATGTTACCAGAATATTACTCCTGAGCCAGCCAGGGCCTCAGAAGTAATAGATTAATAAAACGCTGGCACTCACATCCCCAAACACAGCAGAAGGCTTCTCATCCCTCTCCTTCCCTTTGCCTTCTCCTTCGAGTTGGTGATGAAATTGCAATTTGCTGTTTGATAATGAAGCCCAGTGTACCAATTAAAATATTTCATGTTTACATATCCCATTCATCAATTTGAGTTGTAAAAAAAGAAAAAAAACTTTAAAAAGGTAACACTAGAATTTGAGCTTTGTGTTCTCATTTGACCAGAAGGCTATAATTTGGCAGAGGAAGCTGTCAAGACAGCCAAGGACATGAGAGCCCAGGATGTGGCAGGGGCATCGGTATTCTAGATAAAGTCAGGTGGCAGGGCCAGGGCATGGGACAGACAAGAACAGATAGGGAAAGTCCTTTCTGTCTCAGCTGCATGTTAGGGTGACCAATTCATTCCAGCTTGTCTGACATGTTCCCAGTTTAGCAGCCCTGCAAACCCCGGTTCAGGGCACAGCGGGGCAGCAGGTCACCCTCCGAGTAAACTCACAGTAAACTGGGAGTGTTTAGCTTTGTGCTCAGCAGCAGCGGCAGGGCGCTCTGCAAACATGCTGAGTCTGAGTCTGCACATGGGCCAGGCCTGGCGGGCGCTGTCTGAAGTACACACTTCAAAGAAGAAAAGCGTGGGCGGTGCGAAGGGGGTATGGTCATTTCCCAAACATCGGCCACAAGGCCCTGGTAGAAACTCTTCCAATAAAGGTGCTGTTTTTGAAACCCCACTTTTATTTAGACAAAGGCTTCTTGAAAAATCCTTGAAAATGCTTCCTGTTTTTCATTAAGGATATCCCTGGAACATTTCCATGGGCTGTCATAGTGCCCTCTTTAGTGGAGAGTTTGTTCTTTTCTCCTAATGTTTTGTTGAGACTGAGAGAAAACCCAGAACATCCCCCTGCCCTGGAGCTGGTATTCTTGAGCTCAATTTGAGACCCTTCCTTTGAAGAACAGAATGAGCCCGTTTCCCAAAGCCTCCGGCTGCCGGCCTGTCATCCCTTTCAGCCTCAACAGAGACACCTAGGACTCTGAGAGCCACACGCTTTCCCATGTAAGGGCAAGAGCAGCGTCACCTTTCCTCACCCAGCAGGGGCTGTGGGAGGCCGCCTGTGTCTGAGAACCTGAATCTCATTGCCTCTGTCAGCTCTGCCAACCCACCCGTGAGGAACGACCCCCTGGAGACTTGAATTGGAAGTTGCTAGAAACAAGACACCTTGAGACCTTCTCTCTGGAACCGCACCACAGTGCAGTCCCCTAGGCTCCTTACTGATGTTCACCAGCTTTTCTCTCCCAAGGGATGGTCGCTCATCTTGGCCGCCAGGCTGCGCATCTCCCAACATTTCCCTTTGAAGTTTCTAAGGGAGATTGTGGTCAACGTCTCACATCTTCCCATATCCAGCCACTTCACAGGTCGCCCTCGAGTCTGGAGACTCTTTGTCCATCAGGAGTGGCCAGATGTGGGCGGGGTAAGGAGGCTGGCCTTGCCTGGAGACCTCTGTATCCTTGGGACTGTGGGCAAGGCTGTTACTCTCAGAAGGCACTGGCTCTGACACTGAGTTTTTTACATATCTAAAATGTTTCAACATCTTCTATTTTCAAGTTCTGCCCTCTAACAAAATCTCCATGCCTTTATGGAGTCACAGTCTATAAAGGGATAGATTATTACTGTCTCAACCCATTTTGTTCTGTGGGGTTTAGTAGTAACGGGCTGGGGAAAGGTGCTGAGCTTCCTACCCTGGTCAGATGTTCAGTCCACGTGTCCTTTGAGAATAGAACGTCTCCTGGGATGTTATACTGATTTCCTTCCCTGAGGACATTTGTCATCAATGACATACAAGACATACAGACACATACACAGTTAAGCAAGATACAGAATGGAGTGTAGAGAGCTCCTTTTGTGTGAAATTAAAAAAAGGTAGAGGAAGACTAGATCCATTTATGTGTCTGAGACCATTGGTAAAACACATGAAGATACATAACCCTGGGGAGGGGACGCTGTGGCCAAGTTACAGGGGATATGTGTATGGTGGGGAGGGAGCCCCCCCTTACAGCTTCCACTGTAAGTCCTTTCTGTACCTCTTGGATTTTAAAATGTATAAATTTATGATCTTCTTTGAGGTGGGCAGCCCAGCCAATGAGTGGCATTTTAAAAAAACATTTCTGCAGGCCGGGTGTTGTGTCTCATACCTATAATCCTAGCACTCTGGGAGGCTGAGGCAGGTAGACTGCTTGAGTTCAGGAGTTCAAGAGCAGCCTGAGCTAGAGCAAGACACCATCTCTACTAAAAATAGAGGAAAAAGAAAAACCTAGCTGAGCATTGTGGTAGGCACTTGTAGTCCTAGCTACTGGGGAGTTTGGGGCAAGAGGATTGCTCAAGCCCAAGAGTTTTAAGGTTGCTATGAGCTATGACGATGCTGTGACACTTTACCCATGGAGACAAAATGAGACTCTGTCTCAAAAACTGAAGTATTTCTCTTAAGTAACTGCTTAATTAATAGGCTAAACTGCTAACGTGTCATCATCTGTTTGAATACTAATGACCTGTCATCCTAAGCAGTCTCATAATTAAGTTCAAGAACTTGCCCTGTGCTCTTACATCAGTAGCACTGTACGAACAGCTTGGTAAGTTTTCATAACCTTGGTATATCACTGTCTCACAGCTGTGTTTGTGTCAACATGTAGCCGTGTCCTGCTGAGTGGTATTGATTATTATTGTTTGTGTGTGTTGTATGATGACAGTTTTGATAGTCTTTCCAGAAAGAGTTCCAAAATTGCTTTGAAGGGTGGAGTAGGCACTGGCATCAGTGCATAGCTTCCCAAGGGGAGTACTTCAAGGATGACTGTGGTGTATTCAGCGAGGGTGTAGCACAGTTTCTAGGATGAGTGTGCGAACTTAATTATCTGACCTCATATATCCATATGTTAATACATAAATGTCCGCACACACACACACATATCCCTTCAAATGAGAGAAGACATCATAAAGAATCAGTGCTTTCATTACTAAAGTCTTTGAAGGGCCCCCAAGTTCTCTTCAGAATTGTAAAAAGAAGCAATTGTTTTGCCATTTACTTTTCCCATTAGTTCAATCCACTGTTCGTCAAACACATGAATTCTAGAGGGAGGAGCAAGGGTGGGTTATCCTGTTTCACTGCTCTCCTGTTTCTTCAGGGCTCTTCTCCACCACAAGGACCTGCCATCCCCTGCACTGGGGTCAGCAGACTTCTGAGGGCAGGCTGAGGCCCGTTGGCTGTCTGCAGCACCACTTCTCAGGTAAAACGGACGTTAAATAGCCGGCTTTGGTAAGTTAGGGCTCTTTGGTCCTACTGAATTTTAAAAATGTTTGCTTGTGTTTCCTGTGACATGCTGGTGACTTAAATAGCAGACTCACCCAGCAATTATAACATAAGAGAAAACACAAACCAGTCAAATCCCAGAGTTTAAAGATGGTGTTACTGACGATGCGATCCTCTACATAACCAGGCAGGACTCGATTTCCCCTCGTATACTAATGTCAACAAGATACTTCCTGCAGCTTTTATTATTTCTTAGCATTTGACATGAAAGGGAAACCTCGGGGTTATACATGTTGCTGGGAAATGTGGGAGAGAATTTTCCTGGCACCCCTGACCATACCTGTCTCTGGTGGGTTATAGTCTCAGCCCATGTCCCCCACCCCATGCTCTGGGGCCCGGTTCTTCACCTCCAAAGATTATTTATAGTGAGAAACTTCACCCTCAGCATGGAGCAGTGTCCATCCGTGCACTCACGGGATGGCAGTCAGTTCTCAGCACACTCGCTAAAGACTTGGAGTTTCCTGGTGCAACAAGGGAGCAGCATAAATTTATTCTTTACGGTCTGCAACAGGGAGAAGTTGTAGGTAAGCATGTCAAATCTCAGAGGAGAAAATCTATAGTTTTAAAAGAAATCACACAGCGATTATTTGCACTTCAAAGTTAATTTTTATAAAAACAATGTAAAAGTGACATTATGGAAACCAGGAAAGAATTATGCCACCAATGTGTCCGCTCTTTACATTTTGAATATTTGTGGCCTTTCCCTACTTTTCATTTGCATATTTAAGTGGATAGATTTTCAGTTTGATATCCTATTTTTTTTCACTCAATGTAAATTATTTCCATGTGCTTTAAAGCATTGATATTTTTAGCTATAGTAACCACTTAATGTATTGCCTGTTGAACATGTCACTCAAATTGTCCCAACTTTCATCACTGGGAGCACTTTCTGGTTGGTGACATGTACACATTCTTTTGTTTTTTTTTTTTATCAGGTTCTTACTTTCTGGTATTCTGAGATTCTCCAGTCTCATCCTCATATTTATTTTTCCCTCCCAAGCCTTAGAGTCAGCCATATCTCCAATTCCTATTATTAGAGAATAATATTTAGAAACAAAAGTCTGGGTGCTGGTTTCATTTTTTTCTAATGATTTTTTTCCGTTCCCAATTTTATGGATTTCTTTTCCTCCAAAATCTATATAATGATTTTGGAAAATTATCAATATATACTAAAATTACATATATATATATATCATATGACTCAATAATTTCATTATATATGTGTGCCAAAAGACAAAAAAAAAAAAAGGAATACCTGTAGAAACCTTAAATATAATTGGCAAAAAACCCTGGAAATAATCCAGATGTCATTCAACAATAGAATGGTTAAACAAATTGTGGCATATTTATACAATGGAATACTACAGAGCAATAAAAACAACAAATCACTGAGATATTCAATGACATGAATGAACCTCACAAACATTATGCAGGGGAAAGAAGCCAGAAAAAAATGCCGTCTGTGGTGTGAATTTGTAGATTTCCAACAAGCCAAACTAATCTGTGTTATTAGAAGAGCAGATGAAAATACTTTTTAGGCAATGGTGATTGGGATCTGGCAAGAGCCGAATGGAGACTTCTTGGGTGTGGTAATGATCTCTTTCCATCTAGATCAGCGGTTCTCAACCTGTGGGTTGCAACCCCTTTGTAACAATGAAAATACATCCTGCATATCAGATGTTTCCATGTACAATTCATAAAAGTAGCAAAATTACAGTTATGAAGTAGCAACGAAAATAATTTTATGGTTGGGGGTCACCACAACATGAGGAACTGTATTAAAGGGTCGCGACATTAGGAGGCATTAGGAAGGTTGAGAACCGCTGAGCTAGATGATAGGTATGGGGGTGAGCTCACTTGGAAATAATCAAGTTGCACATGCATGATTTATGCATTTTTTGGAATGAATGTCCTATTTTGACAAAAAGTTTATTTTTTGAAAATTGCGCCAGATTTGCGTTCTCTTCCATATGGCTCTGGTGCATGAGAAAATAAACTTTGCCCTGATCAACTCTGGAGTTTAAGCCACACCCCAAGATCTCTCTTCCTTCCCTCGTTGTCAGAACCTTTGGATCACAACTGTTAGGGCAATCTTGCAGGTGGGAATCAGGCTCCAAGGAAAACCTCACAGATTCTTCCCTCAGTCCCCCACACCACTACCATTTTCTACTCTGGATGCATTTTGAAGAGTAACATAGCTACTTCTCAGCAATTTCCATAGAAAATCTGCTCTCAATATTACTGCATCCACATTGGTATCTGATATTTATCTGAGCTTCCCAGCTGAGCTTCCAATTTAACATCCTCTAACATCCAGCTGTGTCCACTTTTAGAATCTTGACAGTGTCCAGGTATTTTTTGTTATTTTATTTATTT
>CAUYRH010177150.1:0-17376 GCA_963574655.1 Perodicticus potto
GAAGAGCTAGAGAAACCTTCTCAAGGCCATGGCCTGCTAAGACCTTGGAACCAGGAAGTAGTAAAGAGATGCAAGAATGAATGAAGCTGAAGTTCAAAAAGTAAACTTACCTGGGTAACCTACTACAGAATGACCTAAGCAGTAAGTTAAAGGCATCAGGAATAGAAAAACTCTGTAACAGACTTTAGAAACCAGCTATGGTCTTTATTAAAAGCCTCATGGCTTTTATGGGCCATCTGCCTGCAGTAGCGCAAACTGCAAATCAACTGTTCCAGGATTGGGGAGAGTGGAGGAGACTTCCCTTCATATTCCTTCCTGGGAATCTGGGAGGGAAAAGAACAAATAACAAAGGCCACCTGTGTATAATAGACCTCTCTTTTTCTCACCCCTCCAGGTAGCTTTCCCTGACCCCCACCCTGCAACCCGTCAGTGATGTTTCTTCTATTCTCTGGTTAGCTGATTTAGGCTGAACTTCTCTAGGTGGTCACCCTTTGGTAGAGTCATTACTTGCAGGACATGAATTGCAAATTTGATTTTATCATTTCCTCAGTCAGACTCCAGGGAATAGGCACACACCAAGTTCCCAAGAAACAGATTTTAAAGCTCAACTGCTACTTAATGCCTTCGCAAAAAGCAATTTGCCATCCCAAGTTACGTACACAGGACCAAGCCCTTCTTGGCCACACAGTACAATGAAGAACCCACAACAGAATATTGTTTGGTAAACACACAATCAGAAAAGAAAACAATTGTCTTGCCCAAATAGTATACAAATTTGATATTTGTATATCAAACATATTTTATATATCTGCATATATATACAAATGTACATATATGTTTATATACACCTTGGTGGTAAGGTAAATAGATGATTGATAGATAGATAGATAGATACCTTGGTATTATCCTTCTCTGGTATAATAACAAAACTATATCATCATAGGATCACGGATAACAAGTTATGCTACATTAGTTAAATTTTATATTTTGATAACATGACTAAGATTAAGAACGGGAACAAAAAATAGACATATACTTTGAACAGGAAAGTATTTGACAAAGTGTCTAATAATATTCACATCAACCAGACAGAAAATGAATATAGAACAATAGAATGACCAGGTATAACCATCACTGCACGACTAACCACATTCATACTCTCCTTGCCTCCATCCTGTTCGACATTTTCTTAAATGATATAAACCAAGACATAAACGTAGCATCCCTCAATATATATTAATACCACAAAATAGCTAATATTTTGGTATAGTTAATATCACCCGGCTGAATTAAGATACAGAACTATCTCAATGGTTAGGACATTGATCTAATAAAATGAAATTTAGTCAGTAAATTCTGCACTTAAAAGAAATCAATTTCACCGAGTATAAAAGGAAGAACTTTTTATCAACGGTGTGAATTTCAAGAAAAATGGAAAAAATAACACAGATCTAGGTTTTTCTTGGCTACAACCTCTTTGGGTTGCATTAATTGATTTAACTATACCTGCAGTGCCCAGCTGAGTGCCATTGCAGTACTGTATTTAGGAGAGACATTTGACCTACCCAGAGAAAATCCAGAGAAGGATGCAAAGAAGTGATGAAAGGACTTAAAAACATATTCTTCGAAGAATGGTTGGGAGTAGGGGTGAGAGGCATGATTGAAGGAACCAAGAAAGTTTACAATAATTAGAGGGCTATTTCCTTGCTTTCTTCTTATATTTATGTGAAGGAGGGAATTTGAAATTTAACAGGGTACTAGTTATAAGACAAATTTTTCAGTTGAATAAAAATAACTTTTAAAATAATCACAACTACTCTAAAGTAAAATAAACAATCCTATGAAGTCAAGAGCATCACATATGGAGCCAACTTCCTGCCAGGAAGCTCGCCAGTCCCCATCCACAGCTCAGAGACCAGGCAGCCAGCTTTCTAACAGAACTTGAAGAACCATCCAGTGCAGTTGGATCAAGTTCACCCTTGCTGCGAGTCCTGCTCTAACCCAAAACCTGGGTTGTAGCATCTGAAATCTTGGCATTGTTCCTGATGGACAAATCACTTCTTCAAATGCTGGTTTCAATTGGTGGAGCCATCTTTTTCTGCTTGGTCCTCAAGAGAAAGAAGATATCTTGCTTTTCATTCTGTCCACTATTTCTTAAACTGGAGTCTTATCTCTGAACTCCAGTCTCACAGGGAGGCTTCCAGGACTACCCTCAAAGGTAAAGCTGTCACCCCCTCAAGGCATCAAACAGCTGCAAGCCCAGATCATCGCCTATTGCCTGCTGCCAAGAGACTGACACCAGGCCTGTCCATCAATTTTAGAGCAACTGACAAAACTCCCGGCCATCAGCTTCTGGTGACTTGAAGTCACCTCCTCTATACCAGCCAGTGAGGATGCAAAAATTAGAGTCCTTGCTCCCAAAAAGCTCCCCATCTAGCACAGAAGTCATCATATTAGCACACTGATCATATCACTAATAGAGCACATGAGTGAAAGATTAGAATACAAAGTGCCACCAAAATACAGAAGAGTAAGTATAATCAAAAATTCCTTCCGGGTGTGGCAATGGGCCGGGTTCTCAGGATAGACTGCAGGGGACATGACACTTAAGCTAGGTTTCGAAGGATGAGCAGAATTTTGCTACTTGGAAAATGTAAAGGGGACGAAGGCATTCCCTGCTGATGGAAGACCAGAAAAAACAACCCTGAGGCATGAAACGCTGTGGCACGCTCATGAAATCAGGACTAACTAGTCCAGTGTGGTTAGAGGAACAGTGGCTGCTGCTGGCATCTCTACCATCTGCCCCACCTCCATGAGCCTGTGTTGTCTCTAAGTATAAGCCATTCTCCTTAGCCTATCCTGCTAGCAAAGCAAAGGTAATGCAGCAGGGAAGTAGATTGGATCAAGTTTCTTCATTTCCATTATTGGCTGGTCTGTCCCCAGAATGATTTCTAAGAAGGATGTTTATTCTGAGATTATATCCTTGAAAGTTGAGTTTCAGCCAGGGTTCAGTGAAGCTAGTTTTGGTAGTCTGTCCCCCCAAAAAACAATGTTTATTATGAGATTATATCCTTCCTACTTTGGCGGAGTTAAAAGACTCTTTTTTCGTAAAATAATAAGGATCATTGATCATATTTAGATTTTTCATTTTCTGATCTAAAAAATTAGTCCCCCAAACTTCGGAAGGGAAATTTTGCTACTTCTAAATCCAAATCTGGGAATCACTAGGAGAGAGCTTGGAGGTGCCTTCCAACACCCAAGTTCTACGAACTGGGGCTCTCATTCTAGACTCCTAGCCCCACCTCCCCATGATCAGATCAGGATTCTATTGGCCGACTGTGCTTTACGGCAGTTGTGACTACACTGTCTCCCAGCAACATGCTGCATTTCCCAGATAACAGATTACTGTGGGGTAACACTGAGACTGTTGGGTTCCTGAGGACTTTGGGAAGGTCTCTTAATGACATCTAAAACATGTAACAAATCATCCCTGAGCAAAGTAATCAATCTAAAGAGGTCCTACAGATGGTGAGTCTCACCTGTTGCCCCTAAGTGCTAGTTATCTTGCATTTAGGAAATAACATTTTCTGTTGCGCCCTTATTTTAGGGTCCACCATTAATTACACTTCCCATAGCCTTAGAACTTTGGCCCCCAACTCTCATACTACCTGGGGAGTTATTCTCTCATTCTACCTCCTAAGTCCTAGGGAATGGTAGCCTCTGACTCTGCTGTGTTCTAGAGGGGGTCCAGAGATCCTACTTGCCAAACTGTAACCAAAAGGAAACACTTAGACTTCAGAACTTTCTGAGTTAGATGGATAGGAGCTAAATTTGTATTTACCAACATGGCAATTCAACAAGTAACTTAGTTCAATTCAGTAAGTACTGATTTATTGGGCTTTTACAATATGTTGTACACATGGGATATAGAGATGAAAAGAGCCTATTCCCTGCCCTCAAGGAGTGCAAGGAAACCAGGGAAGAAGCTGTCTTCCACCTGTCTGACTCTAAAATTCTGTTTTCTACCCCTCTTTTTCTACACAACCCTTAGTCCCATAGGTAATTAACAAGCTGAATAACAAATCCTCACCAAGAAGGTACATCTTGAAAGCTTGGAAAGTTTAGCAAAAGTGGCTTTGTATAATTCCTTTTCCTTTGTCCTTTGCACCTTTGAAAGGTTCTGAAAACACAGTAAATGTAACTGTAAGCAGCAGAATCTTTCTGAGGGGCAGCTGGAACGGAAGGGATAATTCAAAGGTCTTGGCACCTAGATTGGCGTAGTCCTTTTCTGGGTCTTTGCCTTTCAATAATTGTCTCTCTTTTTGTATCTCTCCTTCAGCTGTTCTGATTCCCTATTCCCTTCAGGATGGGAAACGAACCTTGGGAAGCTATGAAAGATGTGGGGAAGGAGAGAGGGCACCTTCCACCCCCCAGCCACAAGAGCCTGCTTCAGAGGCATCATGGGGACCACCCCAACCAAGTGATACTTTCATCTGGAGGCCATGCTTCCGCTTTCCCTCTTCATCAGGGATTCTGCATTTACCAGCTCTAGAGGAATGACCTAGGCCCATCCATGCCAAGAAATCTGCCATAATGTCCTTGTCTGTGACCTCACTTAACTCACTTCCAAGGGCCTACCACATCCTGGTAAGCTCACCTTAGATTCTGGGCTGCCAAAGAAAAACATTAACCCTTCTTCCTCCCAGCCACCCTGTGGCACATTCATTATTTTTCACTGGTATAATCGTTGGCTGTAGACTCACATAGAGTCAGAAGAACAATTACAAGCCAAAGCCCTTTTCTCTCAACAAAAAGCCACCTTAGCCTTTTGCTACCACCTTGCATTTGTTTTGCTGAACTCCACAATTCTCCTAGCACCAGTCATCTCAAGAGAGGGCTAAAGAGAGAACAGCAGAGTTAGGATGGCAGAAAGTTCAGGAAGGAATGAGGACAACCAGGATAGCTGGGCCTCCCTTCTCTCAGAGCTGAGGAAAAGGAGCGACCCTATACCTTTGTTTTGGTTGGGGCAACTCACCTGTACTCACGTCACCGCTTCCCCAGACTCTCCACCCACGCATTTCTATCCGGATCAAGGCACAGCGGAGAAACATCATAAAAAGAACAGTTTTAAGTGCAGTGGGGGGGACCCAACCAACCCTCTCTCTCCCATTCCTTATCTCCCTCCTCCTCCACGGCTAGAGTGACAGGGTCATTCAGTGGGGCCAACTCTTCCCTCTCTTCCTTCTCTTCTTTCCACTCCTAACCCCAGCCCTCCCCACATGCCAACCCTCTGCCTTTCACAACCCTCTTTTCTGGATCACCCCCCAAAAGGTCAGGCATTATCTTTTCTTTGTTACATCCCAAGAAGAGAGAAATAGAAGGCATCTGGCGGGGCCACACCGCCTGCTGACCTCTGGCCCTTCCACCTTCCCCCAGCAGACTGGAAACCAAAGGAATGAACAGTGACCAAGTTCCAGCCTCTTCCTATGAGAGCAAACAACTTCTCCAAGCTAAGAGTACTTATCCGAAATGCACGTCATATAGAAACAGCTTTTCCTGCAACCTGAAGGGCTCTCAAAATGCTACAACTAGAGGCCAGGTGTAGTGGCTCATGCCTGTAATCCTAGCACTCTGGGGGGCTGAGGAAGGTAGATTGCTTGAGCTCAGGAGTTCAAGAGCAGCCTGAGCAAGAACAAGACCCCATATCTACTAAAAAAAAAAAAAAAAATAGCCAGACATTGTGGTGGGCACCTGCAGTCCCACCTACTCAAGGGGTTAAGACAGGAGGATCACTTGATCCCAAGAGTCTGAGGTTTCTGTGAACTATGACAGCATAGCACTCTACCCAGAGAGACAGAATGGGAGACTCTGCCTCAAAAAAAGAGAAAAAATAAATCCTGTAACCATGCTCTGTGAATTAGCTGAACTATTTTTGATGGAACACTAGAGCAACTTACAGGGCTTAGTTGTTAGCTTTCCCTAGACTGTCCATCATCTTTATCTATTTAACCTCTTTTCATGCCCCCACACCCATTGCTTACTTCCTCCAGACATGTTTCCCTCTTAGGAGAGCTTGGAGAGCTCAGGAAGCAGAAATGACAAGGGAGATTCAGAGACAACCCCCACCACCAGATGAGGGTCCTAGTGCATGGATCCTTCTAGTACTTAGTTTCCTAAGAAGCTCAAGAGGCCTACCAGGTTTGTTACAGCAGCCAAACATAGGAGCCTTGGGTTCCAGCCTGCTGAGGCCTCTACACCCCTGCCCTCCTGTCCACGCTGCCGCCTGCTTTACTAATATCTATCTACTCTGCCCAAGTTGCTGTATTTCCTCAGTGGGTTCATTTACAATTCCAGACTAGATTTCTTCTATTGTTCCTCAATGAAGCTATCTCTCTCTCCACTACCTCCCCTCGTTTGTCACTTCACCTGTCTAACCCAATAATCAGAGAGGAACCAGGGGCTGGGAGGGAAGAGTCGAGAAGTCTGGAGAACTAGAGAAAGTGAGAGGATAAAATGCAGAAAACGTCCTCTTGCTCAAGCATCCAACAGCATCAGGCAAAAACACAAGTCTTCTTCCTCTCATCCTCCCTATAAAAGTATCCATATCTAGGAACAGGATGTAAATTACCCCAAACCACCATCATGACTCTCTTTCCATCAAGACTCATGACTTGGCAAGAAACTTCCTGGGCCTAGAGGTCTGCCAATCATTGCTGTGACAGTGGGACCTCCAGGGGAGCCAGAGAGCCCCCCACACTCTTGCCACTGGCAGGGACTCATACAGGCCACTTTGAGAGCTACATCATTCCCCAGGCTTCTCCAGTATGCTCCCAGGAAGCTTCCTTTGAAGTACACTTTCTCATACCAAGACCTGGTTCCTCACCATCACTGAAGCCTTCCTCAGGGTGACTGACTTTGTCAGTCAACTCATCGCTGTCTCTCAGCTACCCTAGAGTCACTCAGAACTTGGGTTCTGCTTCCCACGTTCCTCACCTACTGCCCTGGAAGGATACCCCAAGACCTAGGCCACACACCCATAAGCTTGCCAACGTCTAAGGAGACTCACCTGAATGGACCACTAGGCTATAAAGCTTGCTAAGTCAGCCCCCAGCGCCCACCCTTAACATCCCACCTGCCTGTGTGCCATTTTAGCTTTTGTGTAAATTTATTCTTTTATTTGCATATCATTTCAACATAAATAACCTATACTCTCAGATTAAATATTGAGTAATTTTGTATTTTCTTTGAGGTTTGTATCATTAAGTTTGTATTATTAAGGTTTGTATATTGTTTCTTTGAGTTTGTATGATTAAGCTCCAAATTCATCTCCTCTGTGAAGAAATGATCCTTCTTTTCCTTTGAGAAAAATTCCTTTCACGGTACTTGGGTTTTCAGTGTTAATTTTGTGAAACCATGAAAACTAAACTCTCTTAACCATTGGGAGGACAGGAGTGGCAGGGTGAAGATGAATTTTAGGGGTCTCTCTAAAAAGGAAATAAAGATGAAACATAAGGCTTAAACTTCTGCTCGTCTTCCCTACTAATGATCTGATGTCTCTGGCTCTGCCTTCACAGCCACAGCCTAGCTCCTCACCTCACCCCCAAAATGACCCCTCCAGAGGTGAAAGCTAAAGGATAACAGGGCTTGACACCCCAACTAATCAACCAAGAGAAGAGTTCTGGAATGGAGTGCAGAACCTCAAAACAGAAAGGCCCATCCAGAGGAGAAGGCAGAAACCTACAAAGATGGGCTTCATGGGCAGATGGGGAAAGGCCTGCCCCACCCACCCAAGGAGGGCAAAGGCAACACTAAACTAGAAGAGACAAACCCAAAGTTTGGGAAAAATCCACTTCTGCGAGACCAAGATGAGACCAGGTATGGAATCTACTAGAGCCAAACAGCTACTAGCAAAGCTTAGGACCACAGCAGGTTGCCAACCAGTCAAAAGCTCTCTTGGCCTCTAGCTTTCACGTTGTCTATTTTGGATTTTTTTAACCTTTTCTTTTCCTGTAAAAGTTGCTTTTGAAAAATTCCAGTCTTGGAACCTACCTGACAACACCATGGGCCAAGCTCTAACTGCTGGGATTCTGTCCTCACCATTTAGAGATTCAACATGAGGACAAAGAACATGTCATACGTCCTGTTGCTGAAGCCCACATACCCACGTTGATTGTATTGTACTCTGACAAGTCAAGATGTTGACACACATCTTTAAATATTTGCACTACAATTCTGTGCAGTATTGTTCCATTATTTAGAAACTTCTTTCCGTAGGTGATTATTCCCTGTGTGAAGACAGGATAGCTATATCTTGGATACGGACTGAATATGAAACTCCACCGTGCTTAATTCAAGCAATTCCTGATGATGGTCCTCATAGCCTTGGACTTTATTGTGCTGCTTTGCACATGAGAGTGGCATTATATCAAGATGCAAGAGATGGTTCTCGTGCAAGAGCTGCAGAAAATAGATACAACACATTCCAAGCAGCTGCTAATCACACCATTCTGCATGCTCCGTCTGCTCCACTTCCCATTCCAGAATACATATAGTTAACTGCCAGGTTTGATTGATGGCACAATATGCTCAGAGGCCTACCCATCAGAGTTGGCAGTAACGCCCAGGCCTTGATTACCCAGGTATACATGCTAACATGAGAATCTCAGATGACAACACGCATTGCTATCAATAAATTCCTTGGAGAGTTTGACTCTATATTAATACTCAGGGTACACTGGAGCGAGATGGAGGTGGGCGCAGCGGCAGCACCTGGGCAGGATGGTCTCTAGGAGCGGGGAGCCCTGGGCGAGGCTGAGAGGCAGGAACAGAACCACCATGTGCGGCCGTAGTCCGGGACAAACAATCTTCAAAAACACTCCTACTGGTTGGATCTTCGGCTCTCCATTCTTTTCGACGTGGTGGTGTTTCTATTTGTGTATTTTTGGCCTTGACTGGTTTGCTGATAGCTGGCTTCTGGAATGAATTCTGAAGTTGACTACAAAGTTTTTGAAAAAAGAAGACAGGATTGTACAGCAGAATTTCAAAACTCCATGGGACTTGGCTCGGCACCTGTGGCTCAACGGGCTAAGGCGCCAGCCACGTACACCTGAGCTGGCGGGTTCGAATCCAGTCCTGGCCCGCCAAACCACAATGACAGCTGCAACCAAAAAATGGCCGGGTGTTGTGGCGGGCGCCTGTAGTCCCAGCTAGTTGGGAGGCAGAGGCAAGAGACTCGCTTGAGCCCAGAAGTTGGAGGTTGCTGTGAGCTGTGATGCCACGGCACTCTCTCCAGGGTGACAGCTTGAGACTCTGTCTCAAAAAAAAAAAAAAAACCTCCATGGGACTTTCATTTTATACTTTTCTTTTGCTTATTTAGAGAACTCTATTAAAGGGGTAGGATCTTGCCCATTCATAAATAAGTTCTTAAAATTAGACCCTTTAATTCATGTTTAAAAACTTTGAAACATCTGGTGGCTTTATAGGGTTGAATATAAAAATATTTGTATTTAAAGGTTTAGTGTATTCATTAGGAAACATAGTAATGTCTTTCTTTAACATTTTAAGGGTTGATCAGGGTTTAATATGCTGAAGATATGGTGAATAACAATGTGAGGTATTTATAAATTCAAAACTATGGTGAATAACAATGTGAGGTATTTATAAATTCAAAAGTAAATTACTCAAAAGGGAAGGAACAATTTTTAGAGGAGAAATGGAGTAATCTTAAGATTGCATAGAGGTGCAATAGAAAAGATACCCAGAAAATGTAGGCCCACAATTTGTTTATTGGCTCTAAGCACCAGTTTAATTTTTATTAATAGGTTAAGTGAGCATCTTATGAAAAGGTATGTCATGGGTGATAGGTTGATGTAGTCTTAGAAAAAGTAGATAATATCCGGTGTTAGAAAGCTGCCATGCATGTCCTTTCACCTGGATGTCTAAACTCTTGAGCCCCCTAAAGTGTCTGTAACTTACTTAAATATTTCAGTAACATCAATGTGATTATTTACTCATTCAACAGATGTTTGAGCTCTCATTGGCCAGCGTTATTATAAGACACAGTGAACAAAACAGACAAAAATTCTTGCCTTCATGAGGTTAGAGGTTAATGTTGTTATTCAGCTTTCGTTAGTGTTCGTGCGTTTAATGTGTGGCCCAAAACAATGCTGCTTCTAATGTGCAGCAGAGAAGAAGAAGGGTTGGACATGCCTAAAGGACACAGAACTGGAATTTCACTGAATTTACTAAATAGATTGTATCACTTGTTTTGCAGTCCTTGCTAATAATTTTATCTAATAAATGTTTACTTACATAGTTGAGTTTTATTTTAACAAATTATCTGGTGGTTGAGGGGGATTAACAGTTCTCACATAGTTTACTATTAGGTCACATTCTTATAGTAATAATCCATACTACCTTTTTGAACCTATCGCCTACTACCACAACTATCAGATATAATGAAAATTTCTGTTAATAGTGAAGATAGATAGATCTTAGTGTGATGGTTAATTCTGTGTATCAACTTGACTGGGCTAAGAGATGGCCAGATAGCTGGGAAAATATTTCTGGATGTTTCTAGAAGACATTAACATTTGAATCAGTAGACTGGGTAAAAGAAGCCACCATCTCCAGGGTGGTCATCATTCAATCCCTGAGGGACTGGATGGAATAAAAAGGCAGAGAAATACCAAATTCTCTCTCTACTTGAGCTGGAGCATCTCCCTCTTTGTGCTTAGATATTGGCATTCCTGGTTCTCAAGCCTTTGGATTTTGGACTGGAACTAAACCACTTGCTTTGGAGGGCGTACTTTTTGCATATATTATGGGACTTTTCAGTATCCATAATTATGTGAGTTAATCCTTTATAATAAATTTTTATATGTCTAAAAAAAAAATACTCAGGGTGATTAACAAAACACCCAAATTTCGAGAAGCATGGAAAGCACTTGAGCAAGATGTCAGACCACTTTTGTTTCCTAACACAAGGCCTCCTGACACCATAAAGGTGGCTCCATCCATCTCTCCACAGTTAGCATTGATAGCCTTATACCATGCATCAGAACTTACTGCCAAGGAAAACCCATTCCAGGAGGCATTCCTGAGTCAAAAATGCTTGGAGCTTTTCAAAAGAAGCTGCAGTGTGCAGGAGAAGCATCATTTACTGCAGAATAATGGTCAATTCTAGAATCAGTTGGACTATCTCGTGAAGCTGTCACAACAACTCTAGCAAGAAAGTACAGACAGCAAACACGCTCAACCTCCTAAGAAAGATTCAGATTTAAAAAATGAACCCTGTTCTGCTAGAGGTCATAAAAATCATAGGAGCATCAAGCTTTTCAGACGATAACCCTGGTCAACGTGTACCAAAATTAACTATCACAGAAGCACCAGCACCAATCAAGAATGCAAGATACCAAATACAACCAGTGGAGCTGCCAGGTCTCTCAAAAGAAATAATGGCAAGCCAGCCTCCTTAACTGTTTCACATCAAGAAACTGGAACAGAAACCATTTCAAGCATTGAACTGGCAGGGATGATTCCGGCAGGAGGAAAAGCCCCAAGATGTGAGCAACTATCAGATCTAAGTGAGCTGAGTTGTGAAGTCGGCTGTTTATGAAATGAGTTACTATAAGGATTAGAAGCTCTTCAAGGTTCAATGGACAACCTTGCTAAAATGTGTGAGATAAAGTTCTCACAAATAGAGAATCAAATGAAAAAACTTCAACTTGATGTTTCTTTTCATCCATTCCAGATCAATTCAAGGAAAACCACCAATTGGCAACATACAGCCAAATTTGTTACCATCTTGGAGCATCTTGACTGCTGTATCTTCTGCTGCCCCACGGCTAGTGCCAATGAGCAAACACAGGTGTGGATGGAAACAATGGTGACTATGTAATACCAAAATTTGTGATAGATGCTGCCCAAAATATAATTAGATTAAAGGTGCTACAGCCAAGCATTTCCAAGCGCACATAAGGACATCATAACAAACGTCAATGTACTCTAGTCTATGCGAGGCATCTCCATCTAGCATGCAAGTCTTAGACATTTAACCTGATCAGGATGATTGCAAAATTAGAACTATGTCCTATGATTCTACAGGAAATGACTCTTTTCTACTTTAAGATACCTATGGATATACTTATAATTCCGGTTTTCAAAGGGTGAGATAAGAAGTGATTTACACTTTGGCTTTTTGTTCCTTGGTTTATCATTATGCTTGGTTTTTACATTTAAGTACAAAATTTAAAAAGAAAAAGAAAAATTCCAGTCTCATCAGAGGCTGCTGTGCTGGAAAGGGGTATGCCCCCTCCATGGCAGTGATAATGCTAGCAGACAACTCGGCAACATCGAGTTCCACATGTGTGTCTCAACAGTGTGTTGTTGTAGTCAGGAAAGGGCCACTGGGACAACGTGCCTCTGAGGAGTGGGCGTGTTTCCCCCTTTGAATCCAACAGCACTTTAGAGATGGTTTTCCTCTCAATTCACCTAAAACATCAGTCCTGAGTCTTAGAAGCATTGAGTTCCACTTATGCCAAGAGGAGAAGAAAGAATTAGAGGGTCTCAGTCGGGGAGCAGGAGTGTCATCTCTGTTTCTGGGGGCCGACAGGCAGCCTGAGTGAGGAGAGGAGTGAAATGGAGGCGACTCATCAACCTTAGCCCCACGACATTCCCATTTTATTTCCATCACCTCTTCATCCAGGCCTGCCCACCTCCTTGAATCCTCCTCTGCCCTTTCTCAATCGGATCTGGGGGAGAAGGATTTGCAAGTCATCCCTGCCTCCTCCTCATCCTTTCCCCTCCTCCCTTCTCCCTGTTCTTGCCCACGTGGAAGGCAGAGGAGCAGGCAGCAGCGTTTGTCCCCCAGGAGTGCCTGTCTTTGTCCAGAAACTAGTGGAAACTGCTGTCTCTGAATCACTTTAACTCCTTATAAGCTGAGCACCTATTTTTAGCAAGTTTAGCATGTTCAACTCAGGAAGTATAACGGTTGGACCACAGGATCTAAATCTTTGATGGAGGTGGCGAAGACCCCTTGAAAATGAGTGTGATTGGCTCAGCCCCTGTGGCTCAACAGGCTAAGGCGCCAGCCACGTACACCTGAGCTGGCAGGTTCGAATCCAGCCTGGGCCCGCCAAACAACAATGATGACTGCAGCCAAAATATGGCTGGATGTTGTGGCGGGCGCCTGTAGTTCCAGCTACTTGGGAGGCGGAGACAAGAGACTTGCTTGAGCCCAGGAATGGGAGGTTGCTGTGAGCTGTGATGCCACAGCACTCTCTCCAGGGTGACGGCTTGAGGCTCTGTATCAAAAAAAAAGAAAAGAAAAGAAAATGAGTGTGATCATTTATGACAAAAAGCAAAGAAGAGCTGTAGAGGGAAAGGGAAACACTCCCACTCCTCAGAGGCACGATGTCGCTGTGGCCCCTTCCTGACTACAGCTGCCCTTCCCTGCAACCCTCTCTGTTGAGACACATATGTAGAACTCTACGTTGCCAAGTTGTCTGCCAGTGTGGCTGTTCCAGGGCCTCCATCTTCCCATCTCTACATATGTGGCCTGGGCTCCCCCTCTCCTCTTCCCTGTCTCTCCTGTTCTTTCCCCCTCCTGGCAAATAAGCCTAGACAGCTGAAAAGGGGAAGTCAGTCTCACAGATGGGGCGGCGGCAGAACACGGCTGGGGGGGGGGACAAAGGAAGGTAGAGGATTCATGTGCCCACCCACTCCCACCACAAGCTGTTTCTCCCTTTGGAGTAAATCCTTTCTGCCTACTTGCCTTCACCCAAGCCCCCCAAAACCTCCTGTGACCCTCAGATCCCATCACCACTTCCCACTGTAAGAGAGAACTCAGGGCAAGTCCATGATTTCAGGGGATAATTAGCTCCTGGCCTGCCAGTCACCCCCCTCCTCCAGGACATTTCCCACATCAAGAGCCACCAAGGCAAAGCCACCACACAGAACAGTTATTCACCCTCCCACGCTGAAAACCTGCTCTCTGGTGTGGACATACTTTCCACCCATGTCAGCTGAAATGAGTCCTGTAAAGGCTGAAGAGCATGTTCTGAGGACCCAGAGAACCCTAGGCCCTTTATAAACATCTTGATGTTTTGCTAGAACCATCTCGGGGGGGAGTAGAAGCAGAAAGAGACAACCTGAGATGACCTGAAGACTCAGCTATGACAGTCCGTCTCTCTCAGTATTCACTGTCAGATTTGCTTGCCTCTGGCACCCTGGCTTATTTCTTCTCCAGCTCTGAGAAGGTCGCATGACCTTCTCTGACCCGTTTGAGTTCTTTCTTGGAGGATGGGAGAGTACCTTTCCATACTAGCAAGAGTTGGCTTCAGGGCTCTACTCAATAGCTGTGTCATTCTTACCTGGCCTTACTTCCCTCCCAGTCTCTGACCTGAGTGCTTCCTCGGTTTATCAGAATCGTTTTTAGTCACTAACTGTGAACAAATCATCCAAGATCATCAGAAACTAGTCCTCATTGAGGAATAGTGGGCTGCTCGCCCCACCACAGCGCTGCATCAGACTATCCACTCCAAGGCCAACAGCCTCTATGGTGATGCGATTATCACCACCTTAGTGCCCCAGCTGCACTGCCACTGTCTTGCCACATCTCAGCATGCTAAACGGGGAGACTCATTCACTCCTATCTAATTGATCCACAGAGATGAAAAAAACAGCAGCTTCCAGAAGCTGACTTCTTTTTTTTTTTTTTTTTTGCAGTTTTTGGCCAGGGTTGGGTTTGAACCCGCCACCTCTGGCATATGGGACTGGCGCCCTACTCCTTTGAGCCACAGGCACCGCCCCAGATGCTGACTTCTTAGCCTTGGCTTCTACAGTGCTCCACTGCCTTCTCTCATTTGCCCTACCCGGATCTGCACCCCACGAGAAAGACCATCAGGAGTTGCTTGGGAACCTCAGTAAGACTCTGAAGGGTTTCCGGAAAATGGGCGTAAGTTAGTAAATACAATGTTTTCTAGACTCTTGGGAGATTCTGCAAACTCCATACATTTTCTTTGTAAATTTGAACCCTATTCAATGGAAATGGAAATAGAAAAGACTTGGCAGACTTGGCGACTAAGCCAGCTCGCTCATTTCAGGGCTGTCTCTCTTAACTGTTAGTCCAGTTCTGCTTCTGTTGCGACTGGTGTTTATCTTTTCTCAGTCCCCTCTGGTCTTCTCCTCTGTATCTCTTCCTGCCTCTTGCTGGTCTATCTCCCTCTCTCCCTTCTTGTTTCCCTCCCCAAAAAAAACATTACGGACCCGGGTTCCTTAGCTCAGATAGACTAGTCCAGGTGGCTTTGCACTACAGTTGTTGCTGAAAGGGAACTTGTTGGTTCCTCCACCCCTGGTAGATTCATATGAAGTTTGACTCAAAAGTATTCTTTGGGGACTCAAAAGTATTCTTTGCTCTTCTTCAATGTCACTTTCTCTTAGCTACCCCAGAGCTGCCCACTCTGCACTCCATCCCGAAAAAATGCCTCCCATTCAATGACTTGAAAAGGGAGCACAAACTAGTGAGGAAAGGTCAGGGGAAATGGAGCATGGCAGGAGGCACTTCATTTTTTTTTTCTACCTTCACAAATTGTCCAGGCACTCTCCAGAGTATTCAGGGGCCTCAGCTGATCAACACATCCTCCCTATCAAATATAAAGTGGTTTCATTGTCTGAGGGCCTCTGGAGGGAGCCGTCCCCTCTCAGCACTCAAAGACCAATGGTCTCTGAGTAAGTTGACACTTGTGACAAAGACTGAAGGGAATTCCCAGTGGAGTCTTACCACCACTTGCTTTTCCTAGGAGAGACAAATAGATGGGGGGGCCTCCCCATGACCCCACCCCAGCAACCACACTGCTATTAGGTATAAGGCACACAGTGCCTCGTCCAAGTGCCTACCTTCTTGCTCCCAGCTGTACCCTTCTCTTCACCTCACTCACACAGGCCCCATGTAAGGCAGGTTTGGGAACGACAGCCTCTCCCCATTCCTACTGCCCATCCTTTGGGTTCTCAGCTCCAGCACATGCCAACACCCTCACTCTTTAGTTCAGTCTTTCCTTCTCATTCTCCAAAGGAGAAGGGGCTTCTGCAATTCTTATAATCATAGCGGGAGACAGGGAGGCAACTGGAAGGGCCTGTTTGCCTGACTCTGTCTTTTACTTCTCCACTCACTTCCTATTCCATTTGAACTACTAGGCTCCTCCCCTCCAAGAGGAGCCATGATGATGACAACAGCTAGCACTTACTGAGTGACAACTACCTACCAAGCATGTTTGGCTCAGCTTTTCTGTGATTCTATCTCTAAGTCCCTGTAACACTCTCTTTCCTTTGTCACGCTTTCTGTCTCTTAAGTCCTTGTCTCATCTCTCTTCATCTCTGACTCCATCTTCTAAACTAGCAGTTCTCGACCTGTGGGTCGTAACCCACAGGAACTGTATTAAAGGGTCGCGGCATTAGGAAGGTTGAGAACCACTGTTCTAAACAGTTTTGTGGTGATTCACTGCCCTTCTTCCAGAGGCCACATCTTTCGAGGCTAGATACTTTAAATATGGGTCACCTCATCTCTGAACTCCAGCCACCACTCCCACCTGTTCTAACAAATCATCTCTGGGTCCACACCTCCCCTTTCACCACACAAGCTGGCTCTTACTGACATGCCTTGCAGAGAAGCCATTTCCATGGCTAAGAACACTGCCTCACTGCCAGCTTGGCCCCTTTTCCCTGGGTCTTTTGAGCCCCCAGCAGTGACCCCATCATTTTACCCAAGTCCCAGAATTTATCCAGGCCCCAGCAATGCCCTCAGCATTCCAGACAGTCTTCAAAATCTGCAATAAGCAACTTTGACTGTCTTCTCAGGGCAACCCCAGTCCTCTTTGCCCCAACCCGCATGACCACTTTCCTCCCCACCACCCACTCACTTTCCACCAACTTCTTAGCAAAGCAAAACCCCCTTTATTCAATACTACAACTCCATATTCTCTTGAAGCTGTCGCTTGTACTTTTAGACCCCAAAATGTGCTTCCTTCTGTGAAGGAGAAAATTGCCTTTTTTTTTTTTTTTTAGAGACAGAGTCTCACTTTGTCACCCTTGGTAGAGTGCCATGGCTTCACACAGCTCACAGCAACCTCCAGCTCCTGGGCGTAGGCGATTCTCTTGTGTCAGCCTCCCGAGTAACTGGGACTACAGGCGCCCGCCACAACGCACGGCTATTTTTTTTTTTTTTTTTTTGCAGTTCGGCCAGGGCCAGGTTTGAACCCGCCACCCTCAGCATATGGGGCCAGCGCCCTACTCATTGAGCCACAGGTGCCACTGGAAAATTGCCTTTCAAAGATGCTAAAATTTGAGTATGAAAAATGGCTGAACTGAAACTGGAGGGAA
>CAUYRH010177151.1:0-41584 GCA_963574655.1 Perodicticus potto
GTGTAATAGTAAATACTCCTATCATTTTGAGTTGTAGTTTTCTGTTACTTACAGCCAAAAGCATCCTAAGAAGGTAGGTTACAGATAGTTTGAAAACCCGAACAGTTGAAAAGGTCCCCCTATCCTAGGGCAGTTGGAGCAGTAAGCCTGGATGACCTGTTCCAACACATGACAACTCATCAGAGGTTCAACAGAAGAGAGTGTGAGCATGAATTGGTGAGTGGAGCCCCCATGTTATCCCCACTCCTGGAGTGAGGCATTTCAGGGCTTATGGGTAAGGCTAAGAAACTTGGGGTGTTCTCCCCTACTCCTCTGTCAAGAAGAGACCAGTGGAGAAACAGTCTGTCAGCATGGGTTTCATGAAGTGACCAAGGACACTGAGATCTTGCTAGGGGTGTGTGAGGCAAGGTGTGAATGCAGGGGTGGGGGCTCCTATGCAAAGAGAATACAGTAGTCCCCCCTCATCCTTGGTTTTGCTTTCTGTGCTTTCAGTTGCCTGCAGTCAATTGCAGTTCAACAATATTAAATGGAAGATTCTAGAAATAAAGGTACATTTTAAATTGCACACTGTTCTGAATAGCATGATAAAATCTCACACCATCCCACTCCATCCCATCCAGGGTGTGAACCCCGCCCTTTGTCCAGTAGACCCGCACTGTCTACACTACCCATCTGTTAGTCACTTAGCAGCCACCTCAGTTTTCAGGACGATTATCATGCTATCACAGGGCATATGTCCAAGTCACCCTTATTTTATTTCATAATGGCCCCAAAGCACAAGAGTAATGATATCAGCAATTTGGATAAGTCGAAGAGAAGCCACAAAGAGCTCCTTCAAGTGAAAATGTGACCTTGGTACTAGCCATGGTTTTAGGCATCCACTGGGGGTCTTGGAATATATCCCCTGCACATGGGGGGAGGGACTACTATGAACTGAGACAGACTAATTCTCACAGAGGGCCCTGCATCACCTTAACTGTCACAAACACGTGTAAGCTTTCCGTGCGTAGAGTACTTCTTACTGAGCAATGTGCACTGCCAGGCATCACTCACTCAATCATCACAGAGTCACAGATCACAGCCGGCTAGGGCCCAAGAGGCCTGCAAGATGATCTTAGGTGGGGCAACGATAACTCATCCAGGTCACACAAATGGGGAATAGCAGAGAAAGGCCCCGAACTGGGCTGCAGGACTTGACACACGGCACTCTTTCTACTACCTACATGGCTGGGGAGCACCATGGGTGGATAGGAGAGGTCTGTTCAGGGGCTGCCTGACAAAATGGAGCCCAGGAAGGGTGATAGAACTTCGTAACTCGATCTGGTCTTGTGAACACCTGTGTTTCTTAAGCCTTGGGAGACACAAGAAAGAGTCCCTGAGGCTGGTCTTATGTTTCTGAAGGTGCCTCCTTTCTCTTACTCCCAAACTCTGTGCTGCAAGGAGGCAGATGGGGGTGGGGGGATGCACGTGCCAATTGTCTCTGCCTAAGTCTTTGCTTTGGCTCAGAGCTGACCTTGGCTTAGGACTCAGCATTCTTCGTGTACCCCAGAGAGAATCTGCTTGCTCTCAAACCATTTGTGGGCTGTGCAGGTTGTAATAAAGACTTTGTGGGAAGATGGAGGAGGGGCTTACATCTCAAATTCAGGCTGCTGAGTTTTTACATCCTGTGGAATACAGTGTGAGAAGCACCTCCTGGAGGTGTGTGAGGCAAAGACTCCCTGCCACATCCCATTGTAAAGGGAATAGAGTCTGATCAGGGTCCTGCCCATACCCCTTTGGCCCACCCTGGAGTCCATCAAAAGACAACTCCCTGGACTGTTTCCTGGGATCGTCACTGGTATAGAGTCAGTCACTGATGCTGGGGGTTAACAATCTAGCGACAGCTCTTGATCACTGACGGAAGGTGAGCTGGTGCATAGGTAGCCTAGTTCCTTGCTCTTTAGTTCCCAACACAAGGGTATGAGGTATGTTCCAACGGGGGCTCAATCCCCAGCAAGACTGAGCCCCTGTTGCTTACCAGTTTCTTAGCACACCCTCTATTAGTTTCTCTCCCTTCCCTGTCTCACTTCTCTACTCCCTCACCACGCTTTCTGGGATCACCTCCCCAATAAGCTACTTGCACCCAAATCGTTTCATTGTCTGCTTGTAGGGGGGATCAGGACTAAGACAACCTCAAGGTCATCCCTTTCCCTAACTGCCAACAGAGCATTCCTCTCCACCTCCCCCTCCTTAGCCTGGCCCCAGCCTAACTTGCTGCAGTTTCTTTTCTCCTGGATCTTACCTCCACCCAACATTACCTCTTGAGAGCAATTGTGCCCTACTCAGTCTCTATCTTCCATCCCTCCATGCCCCTTTACCTGACTGGTCAATGCAAACACCCATTACAATGTCAAAGAAAGTTTTTCCTGTAACTTAAGGAAATGGGAAGGTTTGCCCCCAGATATGGACTGATTCCAGTGGAAATAAAAAGGGAACAAAATGACAGTGCTCATGCCATTTTATCTTTAATTCCATAGCATCTCTCATGATTCCCAATGGATAGGAGATGTGGAAGATTAAAGATGGCCACCAACACTTTTATACTCCTGGAAGTCTAGGTCCCCTCCCTTAAATCTGGATGGGCTCTGTGGCTTCTTTCACCAATAGAATACGGCAGAAGTGATACTGTGCCAGTTTTGGTGCCCAGGCCTTAAGAAACTGGCAGCTTCCACTTCCTGTCTCTGGGAACACTTAATTTTAGAGCTTCAAGAAATTTCTTAGGCAAGAAATCTGTCTTGCCTACTAAGGACACCACATGGAGAGGCCCTCAGATGGCATAAAGAAGGAGGGAAGCCCAGTGAGCCCAGCCTTTCCTGCCAGGGCACCAGGCACTGCCCATCTCAGACCCTCCAGACCACCCAGGCTGCCAGCAAATACTTCTGAGTGTTCTCAACAGATGCTACGCAAAGAGCAAAAGAATCACCCAGCTGAGCCCTGCATGAATTCTGACCCCCAAAGTTGTAAGATATAATAAAATGTTTTTCTTTTGAAGCCACTAAATTTAGGGATTCTTTATTATGTAGCAACAGATAAAGGGAATCGTAGATATTTAAGAAATGTTCATTGAATGAAAGAGCAAAGGAAAGAGAGGGGACAAGAGAAAGAAGAGAGACGAAGAGGCACACAGAGGAGGAGAAGGAGGGAAGGGAGAGCAGTTCCTGGTTGCTCTCTGGAGGCTGCAATGGGGTTGATGAAATGCAGAGGAGAGCTGGTTCCTTTTGCACAAGTTGACAATTGTGGTATGTGTCATTTAACACTGTTACCCTGATTACCCTATTTGCTTTGAGTGGATCAGAATCCACCCACACCCTGGGCAAAAAACATTTGTACTGGCTTGAGAACTTTTTTGAGCCCCAGCAAGGCTGGTGTGTCCGTACAGTGTGGTAAAGAGCTCACTCGATCAGATCATCTCTGGTGGAAAGAGTCCAATTCTGGATACCTTAAGAAGGAACGGTAGTAGCTAAAGGAAGCTGGAACTCAAAAATGGAGATGGCTCTGGAGCATGGAACAGCCAAGGACAGGATGAGATGACAAATTTGGCTGTGGCTGCTGCCATTTCCAGAACCAAGGCAGGAACTCTTGCTCATGCCTGGCCCTCCAGGGGCTTCTGTAGACCCAGCACCTGTGCTAACCTCATTGTGTCTCTGTGCCTTATAACTCGAGAGAGCCTAATAGGATGAAAAAGAAAGTGAGCAGTGCGTCTGAATGTATATGCTTCAGAAGTGCATTTGTGTGTTCTGTAGATTGCATGTGTGAGCATGTGAGTGACCGGTTTGCTAGGATCTCCAGGCTTTAACCTAAAAAGTAAAATACTACTCTCTCTGTATCCTCTCAGAAAAGACATTTTCTTTACAATTTCCCCTCTAGTGAGGCAAAGAGCTGGCCACTGTTGTTAACTAAAGGGTAAGTGGTAAGACAGAGGTTTGAAATACTTTTAAAGGCTTTTGTTTTGAGCAGGATGTTAGTGAGAAGCCAATAAGGTAAATGAGATAAAAGCTATGGTGCTCTGATTTGGGTGGGAGAAGACAGGGGCATAGAGTCCAACCACCGTTACTACCCCCAACACACTGAGGAGACCTCAGGGGTTCCCTAAGAGTCCATAAGTTCAGAGGCAGAAGACAGTGCCCTGGGTGAAATTGGAACCCTTGGATTCTAGGCCTCTCTCTACCATTAACACTATGATCTACTCTCTCCAAGCCTTACCTTTCTCAACTATCAAATGGGATTGTACCCATTAGGATGCTCTCAGCAGAGTATCTAACAAAAAATATCAAGCAATAAGAGTATGTTGGCTGGGCACAGTGGCTTATACTTATACAGTGGCACTCTGGGAGGCTGAGGTGGGAGAATCGCTTGAGCCCAGGAGTGTGAGTTTGCTATGAACTAGGCTGATGCCATGGCATTCTAGCTTGGGCAACAGAGTGAGACTCTGTCTCAAAAAAAAAAAGAGCATATTAATTTCTCAAATAACAAGAAGTCTAGAGGCAAATGATCTTAGGTTGAAGGGTCAAAGAAGTCATTAAGGACCCAGGCTCTTTCTACGTTTCTGCTCTGTCATCCTCTCATTGTCACAAAATGGCTGCAGCTCCTATATTTCATATCCTTCCAGTGACATTCAAAGGCAGGATGAAGGTGGATGGTGATAGTGGCAGCATTCTACTTAAATACTTCTTTTTTCAGGGAGAAAAATATTTCTGAGAAATTTCCCACTAGGATCTTTGTTAGGTTGTATTGGCCACTTCAGGGATATCTCTAAACTAAATCATCAAAGAGTGGTGTTTGAATGATGATTGGCCAAGGGTAACTGAGTCATCACCTGGGGTTGAGCCCACATTCCATGAGCACATTGCCATACAATATCAGAACAAAATTGGGATTTTTGTCAGTAAGCAATGGAGAGGGGGGTGGCTACCAGTAATTCCAAAGAGATGTGGCTATCTGCCCTGCTTCCCTCATGCTTTTAAGCAGCTGTAAAGGTCCAACCTGACATTGACATTGAAAATGGTTTATCAACTAACAGGACCCATGGACACTTTAGACCCATGTCGTGATCTAAGGTCTTGACAGCAATGGGTTTACCTCACACAGGTGAGCACAGTACTGCTGCCTGAGACCCACATATTTCACCATTGGCTTTGACTTTGCCCTTTAGGGCCAGGCTGCAGGGAAAGAAAATTTAACTAACCCAAGTTTAAAAATATAACCACAGCCCTGGTTCTCTTCTTTGGTAGGCAACCAGCATTTCGAGCCATCAAATGTATCTTAATCTTATCTCCTTGTCAACGTGTTTCCACTGATTATTTGATTACACGCAGGATGTGTGTGATTGGTGACTGCTCTTAATCTAGTTTCTCTGTGGCGTCGTCCAGCCTGAACTATAAATGTAGAGACATGAGGGATTATGTCAGTGTAGTTCGCTCAGTGCTACACTTGTCCCAGAGCCCACTCATACCAGCCCTTCCTTGCTGTAACATGGACAAGTACAAGGAAAGCTGTGGACCCATATGGCAGCTAATTTTTTTAACCCCCTCCCCCAAAGACATCAGTTCTCAATTTGTGAACCCAGCCTGTTTTGGAAGGGTTTAAGAAAACAGAACTTACAGTTCTTATAGCTTCTTAGGACAGAGACCAAGTATTAGATTCCTATTATACTGGGCGGTGCCTGTGGCTCAGTGGGTAGGGCGCCGGCCCCATATACTGAGGGTGGCGGGTTCAAACCCAACCCCGGCCAAATTGCAACAAAAAAATAGGCTGGCGTTGGGGCGGGTGCCTGTAGTCCCAGCTACTCGGGAGGCTGAGGCAAGAGAATCGTCTAAGCCCAGGAGTTGGAGGTTGCTGTGAGCTGTGTGATGCCACAGCACTGTACTGAGGGCGATAAAGTGAGACTCTGTGTGTATAAAAAAAAAAAAAGAAGATTCCTATTATACCTTTGAGAAACACTGAGACACACAGTGGTTATTGATGTGGGGAGGTAGGCATCACAGCTGATTATGATTTCATAGAGGATTGGATCAAGGGGGGGGGGGGGTTTAGGCTTCCGCAAATGCCCCTAAGTCAATTTGGTCATTCAAAATTATCTGGTTCTTTTTGGGAAATCTCTCCAGTAATTACAGGTAGGTGAGAGTGCAAGTTCCCTCCCTACACTGGCCACTAGGTTACTGTGGAGGAACGTCTTGCTCATTCTTCTGGGCGAGCTGAGCTGCAAAGCAGTCATGTAACTTATGCTGTGAAGTTCAGTGACGTTCCAGCTCTCTGTCCTTTCCACAGCTCCAAAAGTGCCTTGCAGGAAGGCTTGCCTGAGGCGAGTAGCGGGATTCAATACCTTTCTAGTCTGACTCGAGGAGTGCAAAATCCACCAAATCCGCAGCTGGTTGCACACAGGACCCCTTGGGGATGGAGCCCAGGGTGCCGTTCATACAAGTACAAACCCCAGGCCATGTCAGATTGTCCTGCTCTGTGCCTGCAAGGGCTGGAATGCGCTCCCATTTCTATTCCATTCACTCCTCTTGCACACAATTAGCTTCGCCACTGAGAACTCATTTCTACGGTCCTTTATGCTAATGCCTGGTGCTGATTGAAGCACAGGTTGGGGTGGGCTCTGGAATGTGGGCTTCTGGTAACATGCTGACTACTCCTAATCTCTTGTCCCCATCAGGTCCACTACCCTCTCTAAAGTCAGTGAAATCCACTGCATACCCATATATACACCAAGTGACCCACGTGGGATTTGCTGGCAATGATAGGCCTTACTACAACTATACAGTTCCTGCTCCTTGTTGACGCAAACAAAATAGAACAGCCTATGACAATGTGGCATTAGCTGGGGCAAAGTTTGGACCCACCCAATTAGATAAGGAAAAAAAATGCTCCTGTTCAGCTAGCTCTTTACAGATTACTAAGTGTTTATAGCTAGACAGGCCTGGCCAGAGGGGGGGGCTCCCTGCAGTTGGACAACTTTTAGAAAGTTGAAGACCTCCGTGGTAGCCTCTGTAGGGGAAAGGGAAGAGGAGAGGGATGGGAGACGCGGAGATGAGGGTGGAGGGAGGGACAGTAGGAGGCATGGGAGGAAGGCTGAGAAGAGGGTGGGAGGAGGGCTGGGGGGAGGAGCGGGAGGCACAGGAGGAAGGGTGGGAGGAGATGAAGCAGGAAAAGAAGTCAATGTGGCCTCTGTGGGGAGGCAGGGATCCAGCTTCTTGCTGAGGGGAGGCAGAATCCCTTGGGAGACGAATGCCCCAGCTGGGACTTGGGGACCCCTCCTACACAGGCGTCCACTCAGGCAGGTGGGGAGGAGCTTGCTGTGCTCCCGATTCGGGAAGGAAGGACTTACTCCCTCTGCTGCTGCGAGTGCTGCCTCCAGCCAGCCCTCCCCAAGGCGGAAGAAACTGCCCTGTGCGGGGTCATGCCAGCTTCTGAGGCAGCCCACGTCTAGGGGCTAATTACAACTCTGAAGGTCACCCCAGCTCTGGAGCCCTCCATGGGGCTTGCATTGTAGCTCTCCTCTCCTTTTCTCTCCCCAGGCGCTGATCCTAAGAGAGCTTCCTAAAAAATGTCCCCCTGCTCATCTCCGCGTCAGCATCTCTTTTGGGGGCGGGGTGGGAGGACCCACCTGAGATCGCTGGGCTGGATGGAACATGCTGGGGCTCGGGATGGGACTCCTGGAGGAGAGATAAAGAGGCAATAACCAGTTTTAATGACTAGCTAGTTTGCAGACCTTTTCTTGACCTCGGCTTGGCTGCCTTCTCCCTCCCTCTTCCCGCGCTGGTAGGCCCTCTCTGAAGGCATTCATTAGACCTGGGTTTCTGCTTGTGTGCATTCTCGAATCTTCCTTTTCCCTCTGAGCAATCTCCTATGGGTTTGCTCGCTTAAAACCCGAAAAGGCAGGAGAACAGAAGAGAAGAATTTAGACACAGAGAGGGGAGGGGAAGATGAGAAAAAGAGTGTTCTTGCCTCTAAGACGTAAAGAACGGCCCCTCTTACAAGCAAAAATGTGACAATCGGACTCCCCAAACAGCTCCTTCTGGCCCCGAAAGAGTTAATCCGCCTTGCAGGGGGGAGGCCGGCCTCCCCACAGGCTATTTCCCCGAGCCTGCCAGGCTGAGGATCAGGCCGGTTGTTAATAAGTAATGACAGCCCGGCTCCTCCATGCATTCCCCTGGGGTTTTGTGTCAGAAACGTCTTCCCTCGCTGCCGCTCGAGCTGACAGGCTCCAGCTCCCGGCAGGCAGCTGTGAACACAGGCCAGCCTCCGCCAGGATGCCCCACGTCATCGGGCCCAGAGCCCCAGGGCTCCGGAGGGCAGTAATCCCCTCCACCCCCCTCCTCAGGTGAGGATGACGTCTGCCGTCTGCAGGGACTACCTGCCCTGGCCTGGAGGGTGGAGGGAACCTCTCAGCCTCCTTCAGAGATGGGTGGGGCCGTGCCCTGGCCGAGTGGCAGATTGAGAACTCTAACCCTCGCTGCCTCGGTCTCTGCCTCTGCTCTGTGGGCAATCAGTTCACTAGGGCGGCTGTGGATGGGGACGACATCGTTTTTTAAAGATGCCCTGGGAAACAGAGTAATTCAGGTGGCCTTGTTTACTAGCAGGAAGTTCTTTCTCCTGTCTGACCGAAGGAACACAGCACATTTAACACTTTGCATTTGCCTAGAGAGGGTTCATAAGTGAAAGCATTCTGGAATCTTAAGGAGAAAAAGTATGTGTTCTATCATGCCAATGCTAGGTCCTGTATAGGCTTTATTATTATTCAGGTATGGTGAAGACGAGCGATCAGCAGACAGTGGCCATTGAAAAAATGATTTGCTATATTCACAGATCCCAGGAAGAGAGAAGGTGCCACTTCCTGGTGATGGCTGCAGAAGAGGGGGACACAGAGGGAAGCGCCAAGTTTGGTCACGAAGCACAGGGAGAGAAGGAAAGGGAGGGAGGAGTGCCTTTATTGCAGAATGAATGGGAGAGGCACGTAAACAGGTGTTTGGATCATTTCAGTGGGCTTTGGAGTGTAGGGACAGTCTCAAGTTGTCTCGGCCCTGGGGTGATTAAGGCAGGGGAATGTGGCCAGACTGTGAGAGACATGAGCTGTTTCTACTGTCTCTAGGAGCTAGCTAACCCTGAGAGAATGCTATCCCTCTGGGGTCCGCAAGGTCCCAGGTGGCAAAGCATCAGAACACAGAAAATAAGACCTATGGCTAATATAGGTCCTCCTTCAGCCTTACGGTGTGCATGGTTTAGAACAGGGGTCCTCAAACTACGGCCCGTGGGCCACATGCGTTGGTGTGAATTGTATTTGTTCCCGTTTTGTTTTTTACTTCAAAATAAGATATGTGCAGTGTGCATAGGAATTTGTTCATGGTTTTTTTTTTAAACTATAGTCCGGCCCTCCAACGGTCTGAGGGACAGTGAATTGTCCCCCTGTTTAAAAAGTTTGAGGACGCCTGGTTTAGACTGATGGGAATCATGTCAGTTTATTATTGTTACTTGAAATCCACGTGTAGCATGTTCCTAGCGGTACTATTAATTATAATGGAAATTGGAAGCAACCCAAGTGTCCATCAGTGTAGGAATGGTTAAATAAGAAATGAGCTCCCCACACTACAGAATACTATGTAGTCAATAAAAAAAGACATACCGGGCGAGGCCTGTGGCTCAAAGGAGTAGGACGTCAGCCCCATATACCAGAGGTGGTGGGTTTAAACCGGGCCCCGGCCAAAAACTGCAAAAAAAAAAAAAAAAAAGACATACCTATGTGCGCTGACATCTAGTGCTCATGAAGATGGGTTACTTTTAAAAGTTATAGAACCATTCATACAGTACAAAAAAACCCCAAAATGAGTCATCACAAATCCTTTTGTGATACGTGTATATACATGTACACAAATATATAGAAGAAATATCTGGAAGAATATGTACCCAAGATTAAAGGTTTTGACCTGGAGAGGGTGTCGCAGGTTGGCTTCTCCGGGAAGCTGGTGCTGCGGTGGAGTCAGGAGTACCAAGGGTTTCTTGGAAGCAGCACCCATGGGAGGAGAGGGGAGGGTCAGGGTAGGGCAGGGGCAGCCATTGGGAGGCAATACAGATTTGGTGCCAGCCCAGCAGCAGCTCCGCAAATGGTGCCCATTAGAGGAGCCCCAAGTTAGGCAGAAATGGCCAGCCCTGTGTCACTGACCTTGCTTAGTCACTGGGCAGGGGCCACCAGGAAAAGGATGGGGGAGGGGGTCCTGCGTCTGTCAGCTGACCTCACTCAGAGTGATCAGAGCAGCTCAGCCCCACATCTGCCACAGAGGGCTTGGGGTGTGATGTGAAGGAGGTGATGGGAAAAACTACTTTCCTAGCATTTGACTTCCTGATGGTGACTGTGGCCATATACGTAAGTTATAAAGAGAGGGACAAATATTCTAATTGGCTTATAGCTCTGATTCCTCATTATCCCAAGTCCTCGAATGTTCTCGGCAGCTGTGGGAGACCAGGATTCCACCCAGCTACAGCATGTACCCAGTTCCTTTTCGTCTGGCTGCAGCTCAGAAGACCATATGCTCACATCCACTTTCTCCTCTTCTGACTATGCCATCCTAGCATAGTTAACGTTCCTTTCTAGGAACAGTTTTTCAGTACTTTGCAGACTAAGTGTGCCAGGTGTGATACTAATGCTGGGGATAGAAGCTAGAGCTTAGGTCCTCACAGGGAGACATTTGTGGCTTCCTGATTTTCAGGGTAGTGCGTGCTCTTTGCTGAAGGAGAGGATCAAGTAAGGGGCATTAGCCAGCATGGTTCTGATCATCCCAAGCATGTTCAGATCAAGGCAAGCTTCTGAAATGGGAGGTATTTGGACTTGGCCTTGAAGGATGGAGAAGAAAGGAAAGAGCATTCTAGTAAAAGGGAACAACATGAATAAAGGCAGGGAGGTGGGAATATATATGTATGTTTGCAGGCTCCAACCTAAAAGTCCAGAGGTCAGCCTGCCTTCGGACAAATCCCAATCCAGTGTCTCCCAGGGTTGTGCTTCTCTTCATCTTGCTGTATGGCCTCCCATGTGTTTGATTCATCCCCAAATTCCAAACACTGGCTCTCCTGCAGCACCAGGCTGCTTACAAAACAGCTGCCATGGTTCCAGACCTCATATACTCACACCATCCCGGCCAAGGCCAAAGAGAACTATTTCCTCCAATAGCTACCAAGGAAGACATTGTTAATATCATTTTCCCCTAAGGCCCTGGCAAATGTCTCCTGAAATCTCGTTGGTGCTAGTTGGGTTACATGCCTATCTGTAGACCAGTCACTGAGGCTGAGTGGATTTCTAGACTGTGGAAGAGAGATATTGGTTGCTTCAGCTTCAAGATAATGCCAATTCCTGTGGGGCAAACAAACATCAAAACTTACCAGTTACTCCTAAATCTAGAACAGGAGTTGAAATACAAATGTAGCAAAAGCCTTCCACAGCATCCTTAGAGAAAAAGACAGGACAACGTAGAGATCTATAATTTTTTTTCCCTGCTACATTTTAATTGCCCTTTGCTGGCATGCACTGCATAAATTAAGAGCTAGTTAATGCTGTAATGCGTGAAACAATTTCATGCATCTTAAATATTGCACTTGTACTTTAATTCCCCATTAAGTGGTCCCCTGAAATTTTTAAATTTACAAAGTCACTGCTGTGATACATGAAAAAGGTGCTAATTAAGTGTTAATCAGCAGCCAGATAACCTTCTCTGAACCCTGCCCAAGGTCTCCAAAATGACCCATTGCCAGAGAACGCCATGTGATGGCCACAGAACAGAGAGCACAGAGCAGACACGAAATGGTTTCTTAGCCACATCCCAGCCAATTAAGGCAGATTTGCCTATTATGCAGTTCTAATTAAATGACATCTACTTTAGTGGACATGAGGCTAATAATAATAATAGTATTTAATACCGGCAGAACTTTCCATATTCAAAACATTGGGAAAACACTAGCTAATTAACAAGTGGCCATCCCTTTCTGGGCAAAAAGAGGGCTTCTTTGGGGATGGGTTTGCTAAGAATCTGGAAGCATGTACAAGGACAGAAAAAATGAAGATATGTTTCCTCCCTTGAAGGGACCTTCTTATAGACCAACACTACTCAAAGTGTGGTCCGAGGACCAGGGCTGGCCCACAATGAGATAAATACAGCAATTGACGGTAACCATTCAGAAACCTTCAAAGCAACTGACCTTGCTGTGGTGTATCCAAGCGTGTGGTCAATGAACTTTTATTGAACGGGAAATAAATCGTTTGAACGTCCATGGTAAATCATGTGTCATGAGCTCCATAATAGTCATATGAAGTAGGGCCCCATATCAGTCTATGATTGATTGGAAATTAACATATACGTACAACACATGCACACACATACATGAATGATTTGATCCTTCAGGATAGATGGTTTGAGAAGCATTGCTGTAGACCTATCCGTGTAGGATAAGGAGACACGGGTTTAGTTACATCCCCACAAGTGAAGGAGAGGAGAGGAGGCTCGGCAGTGTGCTGTTTCACACCTCTATGATTTTCCTCCTGTTATTTCTCTGCTTGGGATGTTCTGTGTGTCCTCAGCAACCCCACTCCCTGCCCAACTGCCTTCGCACACGTGAAGTCATCTCAGTTCTGGGAAATGCTGCTTCCTTCCGGAAAGCTTCCCAGCTCCTCCTCCCTACGCCCCCCCATTATAGAACCGGCTCTTCCTCCTGGGAGCCACTTCATTCCTGCGTGCACTCTGCTGTGGTTGCACTTTTCACGCAGCACTGAGCACATTTATGTCATTTTGCCCGATGGGACTGACAGATCCTTGAAGGTAGGGCTGGTGCTACATGGCTTTGAATGCCTACCTGAAAGCACAGGGTAGATGCTCATTAAATGCTTACCAAATTTGGTTTAAAAATGTATAAAACATACATAACACACAGTTTGCCATTTTAACCATTTCTAAGTGTACTGTTCAGCGGCATTAGGTGCACTCACACTGTAGTGTAACCATCACCATCATCCATCTGCAGAACTTTTTTCATCTTGCAAAACCAAAACTCTGTCCCTATGAAACAGTAACTGCCGCTTTTCCCCTTCTTCCCCCAGTCCCTGGCAACCCCCATGCGACGTTCTGTCTCCGTGAATCTAATGAGTCTAGATACCTCACATAAATGGCATCATACAGGATTTGTCCTTTTGTGACTGAGTAGTTTCACTTATAATGCCTTCAACCATACGTTGTTGCATGCATCAGAATTTCCTACCTACCTTTTAAAACGAATTCAGTTTAAAATATTCAAGATTATTATATAGTTGTGCATGAGAAAAGAGGGCATCCCCCCTTAGTCTGGCCTGTATTGCAAGCAGAAAAGAACAGAGAGAACAAAAGGGTGCTGATGATCCAGAAGGTGGCAGCAGAAAACACAGGGGTACTCTGCCCTGCAGGGCTCCTCCCCCTTTCCTGCCCCTGTTTGCTTTGGTCTTGCTCAGCTGTTCAGCCTCTTGAAAGTAGGAGTTTCTGAATTGGGGATAGCCTGCACAGCAAGGAATAGGCCTGAGGGGCCTTCTGACAGGAGGGCAGCAGAGTGCAAGTGACAGAAAAAAATGGACTCAATCAAAGTCCTAGCCCTGGCCCCTCTAACACTCTGCAGGTGAACTTGGGTGAGCCACCTAACCTCTCAGGGCCTGGTCTGTAAAGCTAGGATGATAACACAGTGTATCTTACAGGGCTATTGAGGGGATCTGATGACTTAATGCATATTAACCACTTGGTAAACTCAGAAGCACCGCAGGTGCCAGTTGGCGTTGTCTTTATTGGTAGTATAAAGGCCATTAGGAACAGGAAGAAGAAATACAGTTCATTATTCACACTTCCTGGAGATAAAGTGACAAATAGCCACAGCATCATTCAGCTTTCATCTTTGGGGGGATTTCTGGGGTTCCTTTCTCTTTTCCTTCTTTCACCCTCCAAATTTTTGCCTTAGGAAGAGTTTTGCCCCATTCAGCTGAACACCATTAACTGCCACTTCACTGCCAATGAGAGAAACAAAGAGGCATGACAGAATTTGCCAGGAAACGTGGATTGGAAGCATAAGCCAGCCAGCAGGTTGGGTGCCAGAGACAAAAATGCAGAAGAACCAAATGGCTTACCCGGGAAGGGCCCACGCTGTAGAGCGTGACCCAATATGTAAGCAGCTGTTCACAACATCTTCCATTTGCCCCACCAGTCTTATCCTCTACCCACCTCCCCCAACTTCCTACCCCCTGCCCTGTGCCCCAGGAATCTGACCCCTATGCACTCATCTCAAAGGACTCTCCACCCTTTAGCTCCCATTCACCAGTTCCAGCCAATAGCGAAGCCCCATCAAGAGGTCAGAGGGCTGGGGAGAATGAAGTGAAATATTTATTCTCCATCTTCCTAGTTGTGAAGTCAGCTCGGGCTGATTGATCCTTACACTGAATGCCCTCCCTTGCTCCCTTCCTCTCTTCCTCCCTCCCTCCCTCCTTTTTTTCATTCCTCCTTACCTCCCTCCTTTCTTTCTTCCTTTTTTCTTTCTTGATAGGGTCTTGCTCTGACACCCAGGCTGGAAAGCAGTGGCATGATCATAGATCACCGTAGCCTCCAACTCTTGTGTTCAAGCAATTCTCCTGAGCAAATGGGACTATAGGCATGTGCCACCATGCCTGGCTAATTTTTAAATTTTTCTTTTTTAAGAGACAGAGTCTCACTTTATCGCCCTGGGTAGAGTGCTGTAGCGTCACAGCTCACAGCAACCTCCAACTCCTGGGCTTAGGCGATTCTCTTGCCTCAGCCTCCTAAGTAAAGCTGGGACTACAGGTTCCCGCCACAACACCCGACTATTTTTTGTTGCAGTTTGTGCGGGGCCGGGTTCGAACCCGCCACCCTCAGTATATGGGGCTGGTGCCCCACTCACTGAGCTACAGGCGCTGCCCAATTTTTAAATTTTTTAAGAGATGGAGTCTCAGTTGTGTTTCTCAGGCTAGTTTCAAACACCTGGCCTCAAGTGCGGGGCCGGCCTCAGCCTCCTGAATAGCTGGTATTACAAGTGAAAACCACTGTGCCCTGCCCTCTGTTGCTTTTAAGGTGGATTTCTCTACTCAGCTGTCTCTCCTTTTAAATTTGGTTGGCCACAAGACCTCCCCTTGTGCCTTTGGATCTGAGACACTGCCTCTGCTTCTTGTACTATCCCTGTGGTCCCCTGCCCACATCTTTGTTGATGACCCCTTTGTAAATAAATATTTTTGAAACTATCTAAACTGCTTCCTGTTGGGATCCAGCCTGATCTAAGTACCACTCGGTAGGTAAGGGTCATTCTAGGCAGAGCAAGTGCCGCTCTCACCTCCCCCACAGTCCTCTCCTATCCAGCTCTTCTTGTCCCCTTCTCATTTCAGGCTTTAGTTGAAGGAAATCTGCATGTCTTGAGAGGCCCTTAGGAGCTCTCTGGGTAGTATCCTTGGACTTGGGTATGTGTGGGGTGGGGTAGCAGGAGGGAGAAACTGGGACGTTTCTTTTTCAAGGATGCTGCCTATCTGTGCCTGCACATACTTCGCCTTGGCATCCTGCATGGGAGTTGTTTGTTTCATTAAAGAAGAACCTGACCTCATGAGATCATTTCTGTATGGAGGAGCCAGGGGCCTGTGGCTTTCTGGAACCTCAGAGTATGATAGCCACCAAGTTCTCTTCTTCAAGAACCTGCTTGGGTCTGCCTCCCCAAAATCCTGCTATCCAGCCTCCACTGAGGGGGTGGAGGGCACAAGAACCTCCCTGTGGCCACAGTAATTGGATAAGGGATGGGCACCTGACCCATCTGGACCAATCAGATGCTCCCCCAGGAATTTGGCCATGGGACATCTTTGCAGTTCTAGGCAGTCTTGATTGGCTGCTTGAACTAAGAGGATGCTTTGTACCAGGCACAGTTCTAGGCACAGGGAGAGGCAATGAGCTGTCGGTCATTCTCCAGCACGTGCACATGGCAACAGAAAAGGCTAAGAATGAGGAAAGGAGCAAACTCAGAGGAAAGCAGGACCCAGAGACCCTGGAGCACCAGAAAGAGAGGAGAAAAGGAGAGCACAGGACTGCCAAGGCTCCTGCCGGCTCCCCAGTTGCTACTGCCACTCCCGAGAGGCCTGCTGTACTTCCTGTCCTTGAATCTCTGAGATAGCCTCATGTTCTTCCCATAAATTCTCCCTTTTTACTTAAGCTTGCGCAAGTGGGTTTCTGTTGTGTGCTGCTAGACTGTCCCTGCCCGAGGCGTGCCACGTGATACAATTAGCTCACAGTCCCAAAGGGGCAGTTTATCCTCTTTTCAGACTCTGCCATAAATTTTGAATCTCCACCTGGCTTCCCCTTGCCAACCAACGAGTGTCCTTCTGGGTCAACTTTTGTTCTTGCTGGCCGCCAATGAGCTGGCGTCACCAGATCCCATCGGCTTCCCGTGCCTCTTACCCTCGTTGTCCTCTCGCTGCCCCACGTGGCTGACCACGCCTTCCTTCCTCACACTCCCCCGTGTGGTTCCTCTGACACCCCGTCTCCTGCTTCTCTTCCTCCCTCTCGCCTGGCTTTTCATTTATCTCCTTGTGTAGCTTTCCTGGGGACGGTAACGCTGCTCTTCATTTGCTCCCCAAGCTTCTTCGCAGCATTCTGCCTGGCTGTCTTGGCAATCCCCGCTGCACAGTAGTTCCCACCACTGCTTCTCTCCAGATGCAAGTTTGCCCCTCGGTTCCGGCCTCCCAGGTCTCCATTCCCATCCAGCTGTGGGAAGCACGTAAGTGGGTGCCCCCCTGACCCATCAAACTTTGGGTGCCCAAAGTGATCTCACTATTTCCCCTCCCCAGCCTGCTGCTCTTCTATGTTCCCTAGCTTGGTTAATAAGGCAGAAAGTTTCTGTGCCCTTCATCCGTGACTCTCTGAGCCGGGGAATTTTGGCAGGGAATTTTGGCTGTGTTTCTCATCCCTCTGCCAGGAAATACCCACCTTGGGCCTCACTCAAATCATGATTCCAATTTCCTTGACTTTCTCCTTGCTGCTCACTTTAGAATGAGTCACATGAGGCCTTTGGCACTAAGATGCTCCCTGTCCCTCTTGCTGAGGCCCACTAGTCCAGCTCAGGGACCCTGAGGGAAGCCCCATGTGGCCTGTGTACCATCATGTGAAGGCTGGAGTGCATCGGCTCCTCAGAGAGGTTGCTCTGTGGGATTCCATTCTGCGTGGGCATCGTTAGAGACTGTTCATTCAGCAAATAAGGAGACCAAGCGGAGCAAGTGCAGCCTGTCAGTCTGTGGCCACGGGCAACACGGGCTGTGAAGGAGCAGGAAGGCCCCACCCAGACTTGGTCACTTCTGAGCGCTGCCCAGGCAAGAGCATCACTGCTGTCACCTTGCCGGTTGGAGATCTTAGCTAGCAACAGACAAGCCCACCCCCACTGCACTGCCAAAGAGATTCCAATCCCACCATCTGCGGCACCAGGACCTGTTCTGAAGGAAATGTGTTTTCTAGGGGTGTAATAGAGAAACTCTAGCTGCTGTAACAGGTAAACCTCCAAGGCTCAGTAACTTACCACAATGGGAGATTGTTTATCACTGACGTAAAGTCCAAAATGGGTGTTCCTAAAAGACAGGAGGTGCTCCTCTCCAGAGGTGATTCAAGGTTCTGAGTTCCTTCTATCTTATAGTTCTGATGGACTCATCTGTATCAAGGTGTGGAAAGGGGACAGCACATGGGAGGTTTCTATGGGTTAGACCTGGATTAGCCATCTGTCTTCTCCACTTGCGTGCCATTGGCCAGAACAAGGTCACGTGACTTCACATAATTGCAAGGAAGGCCGGGGAATGTAGTCCAGCAAAATGGCTTTGGGAAGCAACTAGCTTGATCCTTTTCCAGGGGCTAACACATTAATCACAGTGAACCACTGGTCTCAAAACTCACCGTTCACTGCTGCAGAGAGAGATTCCAAAGGACTAGGGCATAAAACAAGACTATCTTAATGGAACTGTTTGGCTTACGGGGTAGCGAAGGGCCTCTGGAGGAAGAGGGTGGAGAGTGGGGAATACAAGGGCTGGGCCACCAGAAAGCAGCTTGACTGGACTTCTGAGGAGACACGTAAAATCAGAGAGATGGCCCTGCATTTGGGATTATGATGCTGTCCTGCTTCAACACAATCTCCTGACTTGGCCTTCAACTCCTGCTATACATAGGGCCTTGAATGGAGAGCCCCAGAGAGCATACCGGGCCTGCTGTTACGAGGCAGCAAGTACTCAACTTTCAACAGGCACCCAGTCACCCCAGTCACTGTGCTGCTGTGTCCTGTGATTGGGCAGTAACCTGAGCATAAGAGTGATTGGGATGAGATAATCCAAGGCTCTTACACTCACAACAAGAAAATCATCTGTAAAATGAGGAAATGGATCAGATAATTGCAAGACTGTGGTGTCCAATTTAGTAGCCCTTAGCCACAGGTAGCGATTTAAGTTTAAATTGATTATAATTAAGTTAAATGAAGAATGTAGTTCCTTAGTTGCACTGGCTACGTGTCAAGTGCTAAGTAGCAATATGTGGCTGATGGCCACTTATTGGACAGCGCAGGTATGGAACATTTCCATTATTGAAGAAGGTTCTTTAGCACCGCTCTCATCTACAAAGGTGTTGACGGTCCATGACTTTATGAAAGACAACACCGTAAAAATGTAAGGTCTGGTTAGCTGGAGCACTAGGGAGGGAAATGAAAAGGTGAGAAGAGAGAAACAGAGGACGACATCTGGAAAAGAAAGAGAAACATACAGATGAGTAAAGAGACATGGCCAGACACAGACACAGGCCATTACAGACAGGGAAATTTTGTTAACGAGATCAGAAGAGACTCAGGTTGTCTCAAGAGAACAAGATTGCTTGTTAGGCAGCATGAGGTCTAGAACTGGACAGCCGGTGGGTGCTGAGCTACTCTTAGGCGTCTCTCTGCCTCTCTCTTGGTTCTGCTTCCCTTTGTTCTCTCTCCACCACTGGTTTTCTGCTCCTCATAGCTTAATCAGCCACTGATAGGCTGAAGCTACCTTCTGGCTGTGGCCGAGTGGCTTAGAATCTGTGTGCAACCAAATGAAACATTGTCAAGTAGGGAGAACTGGACTGGCCAACTTGCCTTTCCCCAGCAGACCGTGTCATGCCATGGGTCCTAGAAAAGCCTCTGGATGGCTGCTCCTGGGTCTGGGGCCCTTTGTATTCTAATCAGTTGCAGCCAGTTAGCTGGGATGCACTCCATGGAAAGGAACATGGTTACCAAGACGGCATATATTGAGGGCAGACAGGTTCCCTCAAAGGAGAACCTGGGGGGTGCAGACATAACAAGGCTGGCATAGGGGGGAACAAATAGATCCATACACTCCTCAAAGATGCGTAGGCCCCTCCACATCTTTCCTTGTGCAGAACAGCTCTAACAGATATTATGCTCTTCTTATGGGTGTGATTCTGTATTTACCAGTGTCAGGAATGCCAAAAGGGATCAGAAATTGGAGAAGCAGTGCTGCCTCGTCAATCCAGGCTCTTCCAGTTAGCTATGCAACCTCAGGCAAATTACTTAACTTCTCTGTGCCTCAGTTTTGCCATCTGAAATGGTGGATAATAATAGTACATCCTTCGCAGGCACTTGGCTGCTTAGAATAGTGGTGAGCACGTAGTGAGGATTAGGGAAATATCGGCTATGATTATTATTAGCTTACAGGAGTTTGTGTTTCCATGCAGAACCTAAATGAGTAATCAAATTGTAATGTCACACGATGAGTGTGATAATCAAAGTGGGTGAGAAATGGGCATGTTTTAAACAGCCCAGCAGTCTTTTTAGACTTATAAAGAAAAAGCAGCAGCCTCCTTGGCTCTACCCCAAATTCTGCTACCTAGAGGGAACAACTTTTGACCCTTTGATCTGTTTCTTCTCATATTTACCTCCGTATTTCTAAATAACATGCGTACACTGTTATTTTTTGATTTATTAATCTTAGACATTATCCCTCTGTTATAGGTTGAATTGTGTCCCTCTAAGATGCTGAAATCTTTAACCCCTAGTACCTGTGACTATGACCTTATTTGGAAAGAGGGTCCTTGCAGATGTAATTAACTAAGATGAGGTCATACTGTAGCATGGGCCCTTCATTCCACATCACTGGTGTTCATACAAAGACGGGAAGTGTGGACACAGACACCCGCAGGGAGAAAGAGCACCATATATGGATTGGAGATAAACCGCCACAAGCTAAGGAACCACCAGAAGCTGGGAGAGATCTTTCCCCAGTGCCTTCAGAGGGAGCGTGGCCCTGCTGACACTTCGATCTTGAACTTCTCGTCTCCAGAGCTGTGAGAAAAATACATTTCTGTCATTTAAGCCACTCAGTGTGTGAGACTTTGTTGCAGCAGCCCTAGGACACAAATCTACTATTGTTTTTCTCACTTGAAAATCAAATTTAGCTCCTGCCACCACACCGCACACCTACGCTGTCTCTTGCCCCCATTATCCTAATAAAATAACATTGCAATTTTGTCGCAACCATTCAATTTCAATGAATAAGCAGTGTTTATAAGTCCGTAAATGTATTCACTGTCATTTCATGTGGTATGTTTTGAATACATATCCTTTATTTTACTGTACAAATTTTTGTTTTCCTTAGAGCTAATCGCTTCCCCTTGCCCCCCTTTTTGTTTGTTTAGCTTTCTGAATTTACCCCCAAATAAGTATGCCCCTTCTGGATACAGTCGAACAAATTCCTCAGCTTCTTTGTGTTTTATGCTTTGAGATCCCCATCCCCATCAGGGCTCCGTAGCTCAAGCCTGTAATCCTAGCACTCTGGGAGGCTGAGGCAGGCGGATTGCTTGAGGTCAGGAGTTCAAGAAAGCCCCATCCTAGAGTCCTGTGTACTCCTACACCTGCTGGGCCTGCTTGTGTCCCTTCTGGGCTGCTGGCCAGTGATCTGCTGGGGAAATCGCATCAAGGTGAGAATTCTCTCCACCTCTTTCCAATATGTGTGAATCTCTGATTTGCCTAATACCATGCTTTCCACGTCCATTGTTTACTTTGTTATCTGCTGCTGAATAACGATCACCCCAAAACTTAGTAGCTTAAAATGACAGTGATTATTTATTAACTCTCTTTCCAGTAGGGTAACCACTGTTTCCTGTGTGGCACCCTTGCAGTCAACTGAGCATGGTGTTCTGAGTCTAGAGTCCTTCATGTTCAGTCTCTCCAGCAAGTGAATCCCAGGCTCTGATGGGGTTTGGGGCAGGGGTACGGTGACAGAATTAACTGCTTCTCAAATAGACATACCAACAGCCTTGTTTCCAGCCTGTTTGTACCTTCTTTAATCCCTGGTGCCTGTGATTCCTTGCTCTGCCTTTCTGGGGTTCTGCTGCCTGGATCGGCTTGCTTCTTGCAGCTTCTACCCCTAGAGACATTTAGCTTTCAGCATTCTCGGGTTGCATCAGTTAGCTTTTGTCTTTTTGCTTTCTGGCTTCCAAAATGTTAATGACATCTTTCAATGCTTGCATTTTTCTCTCTCATTTTTTTGTCCTTATGGGTTAAGATTCTTTTATTCAGTCCTGTCACTGTCATTTTAAGTGGGGGCTTCATGGGAAACAGTGGAGACATGTGGTGTGCTCAGGATTCCATGGCTTGTTGGAAAGCATCTATCCATTCTTTTCCGTTCCATAAAGTTGAGGTGTTCCAGCATTAGGAACTATGTTCTGTATTTCTCACAGATTTGCATGGCATCCCACGCAGCATAAATCCTTACAGATTTGCATAGCATCCTAGAAACCCATGCTGGTGGGATTACAGTAGTGAGGTGGCTATGGGATAGTCCATTTGGAGGGGACATTTGAGGAGGACTGCCTGTCTCCATCATACCCATCCAGGATGCCCAAGCACTGATATCTGTTGCCCTTGCAAATGCTGGGCCAGCTCAGAAAATGTCAGGCCTCGCTTCCTGCCTTACCGTGACTCATTTACCCCCACCCTTGCTTTTAGCCCTTTACTTCCCGTTTCAAGATACAAAGAAGCAAGGGGACCTCTGCCCGCTGCCTGTCAACAGGTCTGCTTGGAGTGTCTTCTGGAAGGGTGTTTGTGTGTATCTGGAGATTACATGCAGGGGAGGACATTTAAGTTGAGAAGGGAGGACCAAGGAGACAGATGGACAGGCCCGAGAAAGTCAAGAGATTCAATCAAAACAGTAAATATGTTCGGCAGCTCAAATTAGCAAAATTAGGAATGCGGAGGTGGGGATTGTGATCGTGTAGCCATAGCCAGATTTTGGCTACAAGGAGGAAGTGGTGAACAAAACTCCAGCACAGATGACACCGCAGAGTACACAGAGAGCAAAGGCCTCTGACTCCCACCCATGTGAGTTCTGCCACAGTGAGGAGGGTTAGTGCAATGGGCAGAATGCTTGCCTCTCCCCCCAAATTCATGTTGAAATACTAACCCCCAGTATGATGGTATTTGAAAGTGGGGCCTTAGGGCAATAATGAGGTCAAGAGAATGGAGCTCCGGTGAATGGGATTGATGCCCCGATAAAAGGGACCCCAGAGAACTCTCACCCTCATGCTGGCATGTGAGGACATAAGGAGAAGTTAGTCTCTCTCTAGAACCCGACTGTACTGGCCTCCTGATCTCAGACTTCTCAGAACTGTGAGAAATAAACGTCTATGGTTTCTCAGCCCCCCAGTCTACGGTGCTTTGTTACAGAGGCCCGAGCGGACTAAGACAGTAGTTAGTCCCAGGGCTTTCCAGTTCTATGGTCAAGGGCAGCCCCTCCCTGAGCGCTGTGCATGGGGGAGCTGAATTGACAGACAGGGACTAGCCAAAGGCTCGTTTATGGTTACATTAAACAGTTAGAGGTAAGCATTCCTCATGGGATATCAAATCAGTACAATGTACCCCATAAATGCATTAATGTACACAAGTATGACTTAATAAAGGAAAAAAAAGAGAGCATGTGGCTAGAACTCCTCAGTTAGTACAGCCAGAACCTGGCTCACTGAACAGTCCCTACATTCTTGGGCCAATTAATACCCAGCACTTTCCTCTCACTCATGCCATAGGGTGTCTGGGAAGTGGTAAAGAGAGTTCTCCCTGGATGGGTCATTAAAAAAACTTCTTTATTGACGTGTAAATTAAAAAAACTTCTTTATTGACTCCGCATGTATATGGTGGAGTGCACAGATCTTTTATTTTTACTTTTTGTTTGTTTTGAGACAGAGTCTCCCTGTGTCACCCTGGAGTGCAGTGGTTATTCACAGATGCGCTCAGAGCACACCACAGCCTTCAACTCTTGGGCTCAAGAGACCCTCCCGCCTCAGTCACCAGAATAACTGGGATCAGAGGCCTGTACCACTCTGCCCAGTGTGGAGTTGACAGATCTTAAATGTACAACTAGATGAATTTGTGTATATGTATATGTGTATATTTTATGACTCCATTACCCACCCTGACAGAGATATAGAACGATTTCTGCACCCACCCCAGAAGGTTCCTTTGTGCCTCTTCCTGGTTAATGGCCTCATAAGCTACCACTGTTCTGACCTGGAGGGTGATCAATTGGCATCTCCTCTTATTGAACTTCATAGAAATGAAATCTGATGGTCTTTACTCTTTTGTGGCTGTGTTCTTTCACTCAACATGATATTGTGTTATTGAGGTTTCAGTAGTTTGTTCTTTTTCATTGCTGTGTAGTATTCCACCATGTGACTACACCATAATTTATCTACCTTCCTCTTGTTGAAGATGAACAATTTGAGGGAGTTAACTCCCGATTCCTGGAGAGACCAGGAGTGAAGTCTCCTCAGCCCCCCCAGCAGTGTCATTGCAGGGCAGGGACATTCCCTACCAGACTTTAGCAGGGCTGCTGTGTAAGAATTATCCACAAGATGAGGCAGTTCATTCCTTTCCCAAACACTGGGCATCTAAAATGCAAATGAATGAGCTCCATGGAGCCTGTAATGCTGGGTGTCTGAAAGCCCAGAGACTGTATTCCTCCCTGTGTTCTCCCTTCTACCCCGCCTCTCTGCCTGTCCCTCCAGCTCACTAGTCCATTGTAACCTTGGCCAAATGCAGCCTTGCCACTCCTAACTCAAGTTTCTTCTGCAGTTAACTGCAAAGAGGCCCAAATCAAATCAAATATGGGGCCTATGAGGAGGAACAACAAAAGCAGGAAAAGCCCCAGGGCTGAGATTGGGGCAGCTGACACCAGGCTTTAACCTCCTCACCCTGCCATTGTGAGGACAGCCCAGACAGCCCTGTCCTTAGCCCCTGCCTGCAGCTCCAGGCCCTTTATGAGATCTGACCCCAGCAGGGGCCCTAGACAAAGGCCAGGGCTCTTCTGAGCTTACTGAAAGGAGAAAGGGCCCATTGATATGCGTGGGACCCCTCATCCTCCTTCCCTCCCTCCCTTTCAGTGGCCAGGAGTGGAGGCCAGCTCAGCCCAGGGCAGGCTGTGGATAGGGCTGGACCAACTCTGAGGCAACTCAACTCTTCCCAGGGCCCCCTCCCCCCTCAACCTTCCCACAGGTCAGCTATGAGGAGACAAGTGGGGTAGTCCTGCGTACTTCATTATCACAAATGAAGTCTCCCAGCCCTCCCTCAGGCAGCTGGGACCACCTCTGCCAGACCCCTTCCAGCTGCTGCCATCCTTCAAAGAGCCCCCATTTGAGTTTGTCCTTGGATGAAGCCTTGAATTTGCTGTCCCTTCAGCAAGGAATACCTTTCCCCTGCTAGCTTCCTCTTCCCATCATTCACATCTCAATTCAAATGGCACCATCTCAAAGAGGTCTTCCCTAACCACCCAGCTCATGCTCCCTCTGGGACACATAGCCCTGTTTTATTTCCTCGCTGGCACTTTTGAGGTTATCTACTTGTTTGTTCATGTGACTATGGGCTGTCTCCTTCATTCGGAATGCAAACTTGTTATGGACTGAATGTTTATGCTCCCCCCATCATATTGGGAGGTGATTAGATCATGACAGTGGAGGCCTCATTAACGAAGTTATTGGCCTTATAAGTGAGACACCAGAGAGTACTCTCTCTGTGTCACCTCAAGAAGACACTGCAAGAAGAAGGCTGTCTACAAGTGAGGAGAGGCCTCCTGATCTTGGACTTCCCAGCCTCCAGAACTGTGAGAAATAAATTTCTGTTGTTAAAGCCACCTCAATCTATGGCACGCTGTTACAGTCTTAGCTGACTAAAACAAAACACCTTTAGACCATATCCATCTTGCTCACCAGTATATCTCTTAGGCCTCCAATTGGGGCTAGTGCATGCCAGATAATCTAGTTATCTATTGCTGTATAACAAATTCCCCTCAAAACTTAGTTACTTAAAATAGCACCAATCTTTTTTCCTTAATCCCTCAAGGGTTCAGTGTGTCATGAATTTTTATAAAGCATAGCAGGGGTGGCTTGTTTCTACCCTAGGATGTCTGGGGCCTCTGTTGAGAAGACTCTAGGGCTGGTGCTGGAATCATCTGAAGGCATTCACCTAGCACTGATGCTGGCTGGAGGCTGGGTCCCCAGGTGGACCTGTCAGCTTGAACGCTTACACATGGCCCTTCCAGGTGCTCTCTCCATGTGGCATAATTTGGACAGCCTTGCAGTGTGGCTTCTGAACTCCAACTGTGACCATCTCAAGAGGGGTAGGCAAAAGTGGCGCCATCTCTTAAGACCTGGGTTTGGAATCAGATAATGTTATTTCTTTGGTAGTCACACATCCACCTGGATTCAAGGGGAAGGAATGCAGACCCAAACACTTGCTGGGAAAGGTCTCAATGTCACATTCTGAGAAGAGCATGTGGATTGGGGTATGTTATAGTGACCATCTTTGGAAGACACAACCTGCCACATCACATACATATTTGTTGACTGGATGACAGTTTCATGCTCTCAACTTCTCTCTCAACCTCCCTGCTTTGCTACTTACCAACTACATGACTTGGGAAAAGTTACTGTATCACTCTCAGAGTTCTCCAGAGAAACAGAACCAGTAGGGTGTGTGTGTGTGTGCACATGCGTTTAATGTAGAGAAAGAAAAAAAAATTCTTTCCCCCTCTGTCCTCCTAATTTCTCTGGCTGGGAATTGTTAAGTAGACCAACAAAAGACAGATTAACAAGAGAAAAACATATGCATTTAATGTAAGTTTTATATGACATGAAAGCTTTAATAAGGAAATGAAGACCTTAAGAAGTGGTTAAATCCAAGCATTTTTATACAGGTTTGATGAAGAGTGGAGTAGTAGAAAACATGATAGGACAAAGGGGTGTGAGCTAAGGATAGTAAACTGGGGGCACTGAGCAAGACCTGTTCCTTTGGATTCCTCTCAGTGTCCCTGACTTTGGAGATAAGGGACAGTGAGGGTACCTCTCACCTGAGGGTCTTGTGGCTCGCTTCAGAGAAGAAAGGAGAAATCAGAAAGTCTTTCCTGCAACTGCCATTTCTCAAATTCCTTCAACTTACAGTATTCAAAATGCCAAGGCACCTTATCTTGGGATAGTGTATCCTGAGCCCCTCCAGTTTGTGTGTTTTTAAATTTATATTAAGGAATTGGCTCACTAGATAGTAGCAGCTAGCAAGTCTGAAATTATTAGGGCAAGATGGTTGCCTAGAAAATTCAGGGAAGAGTTGATGTTTCAGTCTTGAGTCTGAAACTCACAGGGCAGACCAGCAGACTGGTTCTCAAGGTCAGGGTTTCTATGTTAAAGTTCTGAGGCAGAATTCCTTCTCCAGGAAACCTCAGTTTTACTCCAAGGCCTTCAACTGGTTGGATGAGGCCCATCCATGTTATGGAGGGTAGTCTCCTTTACTTAAAGTCAACTGATTTCAGATGTCAATAACATCTACAGAATACCTTCACAACTTCTGGGGTAAGGCTTGAGCAAACAACTGGGCTCCGCAGACCAGTGAAATTGACATACAAAGTTTAACCATCACACTTACCTCTCTGAACCAGCTTTTCCCCCTTTGAAGTGGAGATAAAAGTCCCTTATAAAGCTTTTGGGAGAATAAAATGAGAAACCATGTGTGGAAGGCAGCCTCTGCAATGGTACTCATGGGCCCTCGCTTCCTGGCATTCAATCTGTGTTGTCATTCTCTCCCTTTGAATGTGGGTTGGACTTACTGATTCACTTTCTTTTTGTTTTGAGACAAAGTCTCACCCTGTTGCCCTCGGTAGAGTGCCGTGGCATCACAGCTCACAGCAACCTCAAACTCTTGAGCTTAGACGATTCTCTTGCCTCAGCCTCCCAAGTAGCTGGGACCACAGGTGTCCGCCACAACGCTCGGCTATTTTTTGTTGCAGTTTGGCCGGGGCTAGGTTCGAACCCGCCACCCTCGGTATATGGGGCCAATGTCCTACCCACTGAGCCACAGGTGCTGCCCTATCGACTCATTTTAATGAATAAAAATAGAATAGGGCTGAAGTGATAGGATGTCACTTCTGGGATTAGTCGAGAAAAAGTCTCGGTTTTTATCTTACTTATCCCATCTCACTCCCTCATTCACTAACTCTGAAGGAAGCCAGCTGCCGTCTTGTGAGCTGCCTTAGGTGGTGGTGGTCCCACATGGCCAGGAACTCAGGGCTCCAGCCAACAGCCAGTGAGAACCTAAGGCCTGCTACCAGCAGATATGTGAGTCACCTTGGAAGTAGAGCCTCCCCCATACCTTGATTGCAACTTCCTGAGAGACACTGGGACATCATGACTGTCATCCCAAACTCCAAGGCAGTGATTTTTCAGCCGTTGTTCTGTGACACACTGGTGTGCCTTGAGAGGGTCTTAGGTGTGCAGTGAAAAGTTTTAAAGACAATTAATTAGATTATTTTCTAAAGAAGTTCAAAGCACAGTAAGGATATTCTTTTTTTTTTACTCTTTTTTTGGATCAATATAATTTAAGTGTGCCACGGAAGTTTAACTATAGGTTCAAGTGTACCCAACGATAAAAAAAGGTTGAAAAACACTGATCTAAGTTTTGAGATAATTTGTTAGACAGCAACAGATTAGCCAACATGCCATATTGGTTGTAAATGCCTTGCACAATGCCTGGCACACAACAGGTGCTCGATAAATGTGGCTGGAATTCGATTCTAACTGAGCTATGGTTTTATGTGAAAGTCCTCCCAGAGAGATTTTCATTTTCACAAAAGACTGTACCTCAAAGGTGTGATTTTGTCACAGTGGAATTTTCCAACAGAGTAATGCGACAAAGCTCAAGGTCACAATATACAAGTAGCCATCAGTTTTGGTTCCAGGTAAGGCAAGCCTTTGAGAGGGTCTAGCTAAGGATGCTTTGGATGTGGGGGCTCTGCTAACCTCCTCAGAAAAAGAATCTATATTGACAACAACAAATACTTACAGAAAAGGAGTTAAAGTGGGGAGCAAAAGCCCCAATCTCAGAGTATTTTAGCAGTGATTTTCGTGCCGAGAGAGGATCTTAGATGTGCTGCAAAAAATTTTTAAAGATCATTAATTAAATTAGTTTTGAAAGAAGTTCAAAGCACAGTAAGTATAGTCTTTTTTTCACTCTTTTTTTTTGATCAACATAATTTAAGTGTGCCACAGGAGTTTAACTATAGGTTCAAGTGTGCTGTGAGATAAAAAAAGTTGAAGAACACTAATTTATGTCTAGTGCAGAGGCTAGTAAATGTTTGCACCAATGCAAATACAATTATAAGCATTCTGTAGGGAAGGAATTTGTAAACGAGGAAACAGACTAGAGGGGTCAGGGGGGTAGAGGAAGGGACTCAGGCTGAGCTACGAGGATGAGTGGGGGTAACTATGTGAGGAAGGAAGGGAAAAGCATTGCAGATAGAGGGAACAGAATGTGCAAACTTCCTGTGATGGGTGGTAACACGGCATATTTGGGAAGTGACAGAAGATCAGTGTATTGAAAGATAGCAAGAGGAGCAGTGGTGAGAGAGAGGCTGGACGTGGCCAGCAGGGGCCAGACCATGCGGGTCTGATAGGAAGATGTAAGTCATAGCGAGGGTTTGAATCTCTACTTGGAGAGCAGGGAGAAACCATCGGAGGGATTTTTTCTTTTCTTGTAGAGACAGAGTCTCACTTTATTGCCCTCGGTAGAGTGCCGTGGCGTCACACAGCTCACAACAACCTCCAACTCCTGGGCTTTGGCGATTCTCTTGCCTCAGCCTCCCGAGTAGCTGGGACTACATGCGCCCGCCACAACGCCTGGCTAGTTTTCTGTTTTTGCAGTTCAGCAGAGGCTGGGTTTGAACCCACCACCTTTGGTATATGGGGCCGGAGCCCTACTTGATGAGCCAAAGGCGCCGCCCGCCATCGGCCGGTTTAAGTGAGGGTATGATTTGTGTTAGTGGGGGCGGGAGGCAGAGTTGGGTATTGCAGTAGTCCAGGCAAATAGTGCTAGGCAGCTTGGATCAGAGTGCAAGCTGGAGAAGAGAAAAGATAGGATGCATCTAGCTGGTGCGGAACATCGCCTGCCTCCTCTGGAGACCAAAGCTCAAAAGCACGATTCAGTGGAGAGAATATAAAACAGAGCTGAGTTCAAATTCTGGTTGTGCTTCTTACCAGCTGCGTGCTTTCTGGCAAGTTTCTAACCCTCTCTGTGCTTCAATGTCCTCCATGTAAAGCAGGGATAACAAGGACTATCTTGCTGAGCAGTTGTGCAGACGACAGGAAACAGTCCTGGAAAGTGCCTTCTGTAGAGTAGGACAGTGTCCTGAGGCGTCCCTTGCCCCATGAACCCTCACAGACGTGTGGGAAACCCTGACCAAGAACAGGAGGTTTAGTTCTGCTCCTACTGATGGAGCGTATATTTGCTGTACTGTTTGAGAAGGTTCGGTTCTGCCATAGGCACCATGAAACCAAGTGGGATGGATGAACCTTGTCATTGATAGGTAAGTTGGGAACCTGGGAAAAACGCTAGGCAGATAAGGAAGAGAGTATTTTGGGAACACAGAGGTGCAAGGAGCCAGAGTCCTAATATTCATGAGGCCCTAAATATACAAGAGTCACAAAATATTCATGAGGCACTAAATATATTTAAGGCACCTGAGGCATTAAATATTCATGATAAACTAAATATACATGAAGCATACAAGGCATTCGATACTCAGCCACCCATTGGTGACACTCATTCTAGCCCCATGTGTCCTCTGCTCAAGAAATGCAAATAACATCCGTGGATGCTCCTCGGGCCAGTTGGAGAAGTACAGCTGTGGCCAGGCGGCCTTGTCTCTGCATCGCTCTGAGATGGAGGGGAGTGTGCACTGGTGGCCTCAGGCACCTTCTAGATTTCGGTAGACTTCAAACCTCAGCTCTGTCACCATCAGTGGGGAGGCGGATGGATGTGGCAGAGGCAGACAGGACTGTTCCCTGGTCTCTGCCCCTGGATCCAAGCAGTGGTTCTTCCACCCACCTGAACCTGGTCCTAAGGATATGAACCCATCCTTGCTCCACTCTGTGTGTTTTCAGTTGGTTTAATACACTGTGGGATTTGAGCTTTTTACCTTAGTTTGTGAGCCTCTCTGCCTTGTGATCTCTGGGCTAGCTTGCTTGGAAGTGTACTTGGAAGTCACCATTGTACAGAGGTGAGTTCCCATGTGACAAGTGAGTTACCATCAAGAATAGATTCCGCCGGCACCAAGTCAGATGGCACATTGTTCTGAGCAGGTCAGGGATTAAGGCTGGAAGCATGGGAAGGAGGTGTGCCGCCCCTCAAGCCAGCTCTCAGGGAATCTTGATTCCCTGGAATGGGTGAACACTTCCCTGACAAGAACGTTCGAAAAGAAGGTGATGGCAGTCAAGAAATTTGTTATTGGCTACAAAAATATAGTTAGATGGAAAAAATAAGTTCTAGTATTTGGCAGTACAGGAGGGAAATTACAGTTAATAAAAATTTATTGTGTATTTCAAAATAACTAAAAGAGAAGATTTGTAATGTTCTCAACACAAAGAAAAGATAAATGAAACGTTTGAGGTAATGGATATCACAATTTCCCTGATTTGATCATAACATGTTATATGCATGCATCAAAATATCATGTGTACCCCCAAACATGTGCAACTATAATATATCAATTTTTAAAGTTCCAAAATGAAAAAAGATCAGGGCAAAAGATCAGGGCATAGAGTTAAAGAATGATAGCCGTGGACGGTGCAAAAGACACCAGATAATGCAGTAGGAAAAGGCTCGTGTCCACTGACAGCTTATTTAGCATTGCAGGAGATTTCTATTTCTTTCATGTATGTTGAAAAGAATTCCTAATTTGGAAAATCACCCCAGACACCAACAGGTTAAGAATCACTGGTGGCAAGTGCCAGGCTACACAGCAGTAATCCACAGGCCCCTAAATTCTCAGTGATTTAACACAACACAGATGTGTCTCTCACACACATCATATGCCCATTTGGGGTTGGCTGGGGATTCTGCTTTATCTGGCCCTCTCTCTAGAACATGAGCTAATGGGCTACTGTTTAGAATAATGCCATCCATTCTGGCAGAGGGGAAGCAAATTCTGGAAGTCTTCACCCCAACAATGAAATGTCCTGGCCTGGAAGTGATACACGTCACTTCTTGCTCATAACTTATTGGTTGTAAGTGGTCACGTGGCCTCACTTAACCATGGTGGGGAGGGGATCAGGAAATGCAATTCCACCATGTTCCTGGAAGACAGAGAGTCAGAAATATTTAATGAACATCTCTGACTTGGCTTCCATAGTGCCTTTGCTTATATGCATAAAAACTCAAGGGCACTGAGGGTTTGGAGGTAAGGGTGTCCAGATTGGCCTGCAAGACCTAACCCCTTGAGACCACCTTCAGAAGACCTTCTGAGGTTTCCTGACACCACAACATCCTTGTGAGTCTGAGGCCTGCCAGGACCTACAGAGCTCAGCTTTATTGTTAGCATACCATTCCATGGCTAGTGGAGAAGGTGGCTGATGACCAACCATCAATAAAGGCAGAGTCTCTGTCTTCAGCAGGAAACACATCACAGCAACACATACAGTGACCAGAGGGAATGGAAGGGTCTGGAAAGAAAGGCAATGAATGGGAGAAATCAGGGCAGCCGAGTGACCGCAGCATGACCTTTCCAACCTAACTGAGGAACAGGTAAATACTTTTGGCTTTTAAATAGTATTTACTAAGAAGCCCTGTTAATTAGTATTAATTAGAAGCTAGTAGTTTCTGCTGCCTCCTAATTGGTAGTTCGAAAGTCAAGAAGTTTAGGTGGAGAGTGAGGTAAAGGTGAGAAGAGAGAGGGCTCTAGCTTTCTAGAGTGAGCAATTAGTAATCATTCATTTGCAAGCAAGAGCATTTTCAAGGTTGAGAAACTCCCCTGGGCAGTCACCCCTGCTTAGATATACTGTCTATTCTGCTTGACAAACACACACCCAGCTTTCTTTCACAGGTGGATTCTGTGGCATTAGGCCAATAGCACTTTGTTTCCAGTCCTCTGAGCCTGGACCAATGATCAGGGGCATTGCCCACTTGCCAGAGCCTGTTCTGGCATGTTCTCTTTCATCTTCATCTGTGGCCTTGCTAAAGAATCTTGCCAAAGCAGGAGCTGCCAGATCTCTGGGAGTGTCCCAGGTTTCTGTCCCCTCCCCCCCAGGGAAGGAGATGTCTCAGCTCAGAGAGCTGTCTCCAGTCAGATGGAGCGGGAGAGAGTCGGTATTTATAAGATCACTGAAATGTTTGCCCCTGGACTTCGGGGTCACTGAAACTTGTGTGCAAGTTCTGGCTCCTTCACTTCTAGCTGTGTGACCGTGGTCTCTTTCCACTTAACCCCTACGAGCCCGTTTTCTCACATTGTTAATAAGAGAAACCTCTTCATACAGACGGTTGAGAGCAAGCGCAATCACCATTGCCAAGCATTTAGCATTTTGCCTAGTGTACAGGCATCTATTATTATAAACAAATATCAGAGGAATCAGTTAAAAGTTTAGCTCTAATGGGGCCTTCAGCACAAACCTGAATTTGAAGCTAGACTCTCAGCACCTGCTAGCAGGAGACCTTAGCCTCCCCCTCCCACCTAGAATCTAGCAGGCTTTGATGGATGATGTCTGGCTCCCTAGGGAGCCTGGAACCAGCAGATAGTCTGTCACCAATGTCTTAACCCTGTGGGTTGTGGAAAGAACTTGAAATCAGCTAGCAGACTTCCCCTGGCGTGTTTCCAGACCTGAGAGGGATTTCTGGCCTCAGCTTGTTCAAGGCCCGTGCCCTGCAGGGGTGGGGAATCCATGGCCTTCTGATTTCAAGATTATTCTTTTTTAAAGCACCAAAGAAGGCAAAAAAGCTTCATCTTTTTCTGCTGCATAGACCCCCGGCTTTTTTTTTTTTTTTTTTTTTTTAGACAGAATCTCATCCTGTTGGTCAGGCTAGAGGTGTGTGGCCTCAGCCTAGCTCACAGTAACCTCAAACTCCTGGGTTCAAACGATCCTCCTACCTCAGTCTCCTGAGTAGCTGGAACTACAGGCACCTGCCATACTGCCTGCCTAATATTTTCCTATTTTTAGTAGAGATGGGGTCTTGCTCTTGCTCAGGCTGGTCTCAAACTCCTGAGCTCAAGGGACCCTCCTGTGTTGGCCTCCCAGAGTGCTAGGATTATAGGCATGAGCTACCTCACCCAGCCTGCTGCACTTCTTTTAATAAAAGGATTCTTTCTCTAAAATTTGGATTCAGTCAAAAAGCCTCATTTAAGGACCTAGAAGGCCACATGTGGCCTTCAGGCTGCAGGTTCCCCACCCCTTCAGGGGAATCACAGAAGTCCCCAAACAACCCTTGGCTCTAGGAACTAAATCATCTGAGGATTTTCCTTTATGCCATTTGCCATCTGTACTAGTTAAGGTGAAGTTCAATTGCAAGTAACAATGACCCATAATCACTGCAGCTTATAAGATTTCTTTCAAAGACAGAAGCCCAGGAGAATGAAGCCTAGGGCTGACAAGATCCTACTATCTTGTCACTCAATTGTACATGGGTTCCATTTCCAAGGTCACTTCTTGGTCCAAAATGGCTGCTGCAGCTCCAGCTTTCATGTCCACATTCCAGCCAGTAGAATGGAAGACAAGGAAGAAAAGGTGCAAAGGACATGTGCCAACTGTCTTTGAAGGAATGCACCCAGAAATTTGTCATAGGACTTTTCCTCTTTCATCTCAGTTTAGATATGTGGTTATACCTGGCTATAAGATGGCATGAAAGAGAGATGGTTGATCTGCAAGAGAGGAAAAGATAAAAGGGCCACATAAAGAGAGCTAGAAGGTGAGAGGTGTGTTTGTGCACACTCAGAAAGTCTCATCTGGGGCTTAAGTTAGCTAGAGTTGGCTTATACCTTGCAACCAGAACAATAGCTGAGAAAATCACAATTAAAGTAGTTTCCTTAGCCCTGCACCAGTGATGTTGCCTAAGAATCATGTGGAAGTGTTTGTTTAAAATATTGATTTTCGGCTCAGAGCCTGTAGCTCAGTGGCTAGGGCGCCAGCCACATACACTGAAGCTGGCAAGTTCGAACACAGCCCAGGTCTGCCAAACAACAATGATAATTACAACAAAAAGATGGCCAGGCGTTGTGGCGGGTGCCTGTAGTCCCACCTCCTTGGGAGGCTAAGGCAAGGGAATCGCTTAAACCCAAGAGTTTGAAGTTGCTGTGAGCTGTGACACCACGGCACTCCACCGAGGGCAACAAAGTGAGACTCTTATCTCAAAAAGAAAAAAAAAAGCTAGGCGTTGTGGTGGGCGCCTGTAGTCCCAGCTACTTAGGAGGCTGAGGTGAGAGAATTGCTTAAGCCCAAGAGTTTGAGGTTGCTGTGAGCTGTGATGCCACAGCACTTTACCGAGGGTGACGTAGTGATACTCTGTCTCAAAATAAAATAAAATAAATAAAATAAAGTATTTCTTTTTCAAATATTTAAAATAAAATATAATTTTCATGATCTTATCCACCCAGAAATTCTGATTCCTTGAGTCTGGAGTAGGGCTAGAACCCACATCTTTAACAACCTCTTCCCCCATTTTTAAAAAACATACTGTGGAAGTGATCCCCCATTCTGTTATTGTAGGCAGTTCAAGGATGACAATTTGAGAAACAAAGCTGTACAGACAGTTTGGAGGTATTTCAGTTACTATTGCTGTGTAACAAACAGCCCCAAGCTTACTGACTTAAAGCAACGACCATTTTATTTTGCTCACAGATTCTGTGGGTCAGGAATCTGGAAAAGGCATAACAGGGACAGCTTGTCTTTGCTCAATGGTATCAGTTACTTCAACTGGGAAGGCGCTAAGGCTGGGGGTATGTCAAAGGCTGGAAGGTAGAATCTTCTGAAAGCTCCTTCAGTCCCACGCCCAGTGGTTGATGATGGCAGTTGGCTGGCTTACACGTGGGCCACTTCACGTGTCTTGGGCTTCCTTGCTGCATAATCACTGGATTCTAGGAGTGAAAGTCTTACAAGAGAACCAGAAGGACATGATGGCTTTTTATGACCTAACTTCAGAAATCAAATAGAGTCACTTCTGCCATACTCACAGGCCACCCAATTCAAGGCAGAGGGCACATAGATCCCACTTGATGTTGCATCGTAAGAAGAGCATGTAGGATGGATGAGAGCTCTTGTTGAGGCCATTTTTTGAAAATACCATCTTCCACAAGGATGAACCTTAGGTGTCTGCAGAGTGACCTTAGGAAATGCCAGGTGGTCAGGCCTCTGGCCCTGACGCTGATGGAGGCAAATCCCTACTCTGTTTCATGTGTTGGCTTTTTCCCATCAATCAAGATTCTGCCTTTCTCCCCGGGTCTTTACACGGAGCTCAGAAGCTTGAGGCCAGTGGAAGGGGTCAGGCCTGTGGAGGAGGCCAGTGGTGTATTGGTTCTGCTCAGGGTTGAACTGATCCAGGCATGGAGGACACCTCTGGCCAGGATTCCTTGTGGGGCATGTCAAGGACCTGCACTGAGGATTTTAAAACTATCTGTCCCATGGCTCTTTTACCAGCTCAGAATAATGGCCAAGTTTTTTTCTCTTTAAGTTGCAGTGCAGGCAAAGAACAATTCTTTTTATGTTCCTTTTAATATCACCTGGGATATGTTTTTGTTTGTTTGTTTGTTTGTTTGTTTTAGAAAAGGCGGTCATGAACCCATGGTGTTGGGTTGCTGGTGACTCTGTCCACTCTGGCTGAGAATGGGACCTCAGATGTGCAGCAGCTTGAGGGCACAGATCCAGCTTCTGCTCAGCTTGTTTCCCCCCACCCCCCCCCCAGGCCCAGGCTGATGGGCTTGGCAAAGGCCTGCTGGGCTGGATCTCTTTCCCTTGCTTAAAATCATGGAGTATGGGCAATAGGACTAAACTCAGGGACCTTCCTCTGACCCTCTGATCTGCTAGTTGAGGGAACAGAGGCCAGAAAGCCAAAGTGACTTGTCTGAAGCCATGTGACTGGCCAAACCTTAAATCCTGAACAACTTCTGACCCCTCCTAGGGCTATTTTATTTGAGGGGACCTAGAAAGGAGGGGACAAGTGCTCCCATCTTGCTAATTAGTGAAATGCTCCTTTCACCTGCTCCTTTTTCTAAGGGCGCCCTCTCTTCCCTATTTGCACTACCCATCACCACATGGAGCAGGCATGGATTTGATGTACCTTAAGCTCCCTCTAGAGAGAATTTACTGCTGGTGGCCATCCTAGTTCAGGCTATCACCCAAGTAATGCAAGACTCTTAGATCTGGGCATTTCCCATGATAAACCCATCAGTGGCACTACTAGGAACCCTTGGGTTGCTTTTTCAATACAGCCAGTGTATTACAGAGAGGCAGCACTAGCCTATAGACATTGTCCTGAACAGTTTTAAACAAGTCTGAAAATTCTTTGACGCTTCTCCCATCAGGAGTTGTCATCTGGGCAGATGTGGTAGCTTACATCTGTAATCCTAGTACTTTGGGAGACCAAGGTGGAAGGATCACTTGAGGCTGGGAGTTCAAGACCAGCCTAAGCAAGAATAAGACCCTGTCTCTGCAAAAGTAGAACAATTAGCTGGACGTGGTGGCAGGTGCTTGTAGTCCTGGCTACTCTGGAGGCTGAGGTAGGGGGATCGCATGAATCCAGTAGTTTGGGGTCGCAGTGAGTTACAATGTCACCACTGTACTCTAGCCAGGGGGCAGAGCAAGACGCTGTCTCAAAAGAAAAAAAAAAAAGAAGTGTCATCTACGTCCCCTCCCCTGGAGTCCAAGATGGCCTATACAGGGCAAGTGACATTGAATTACTTTCCGGGTTAAGTCAGCCAAGGCCATGACCCACCTGGGTCTCTTAAGATACTTACTTTCATTCATATTCTCTCTCTCTCCACTTCTCTTTACTGTCACGGAGTCCGTGTTTATCTTCTATTGACTTTCACCTCTTTTGTGATTGACAAGGGATGCTAGAGCCCTTTCTGGTATCCTCTCTGGGGACCCCAAATTGAAGGCCAGCCCCCCAGCAGGGTGTGCACTCCAGGCCCGGCACACTCCTGCGCCCGGGGCCCTCGCAGCATGCCACCCACCATACTGGCCTCTGTGGCAGGGTCAAGGGAGGCCATGTGGGGCCTGATCCATCTAAAAAGGGTGTCACTGGCCTTTCTCACAGTGAGCTGTGTCACAGAAATTGCTGCCGACAGGGGTCAGGTGGCCTAACACTGAATTTGGGAGGCGGGGATCAGTGTGAATGGTGCCGTGCACTGGGAAGGGGCCCAGAAGACCCGCGGGGCTAATGAAGGCAGCCAGGCATTGTGAGAGGCCTGCAGGACAGTCCTGGGGCATGGCGGGAGGCTGGGAGAGGTCTTAGCCCCGAGGGGAAGAATGCCCATGTCAGAGGGGGCAGGCATTAACTCCTTAAAGGCTGATGAGCAGTGCCTGTGATTGACAGGAGGACTCTGTCAATCAGGAGAAGCTGGCGGAGAAAGAGTGGGCCATGAGATACAAAAGAAGAGATGTTTGATGAGCTCTGGGGGCTGGGCTGGAATGACGGGGAGGCCAGGCAAGGTGGCAGGGAGCCCGTGATGACTTCGCAAGAGGGACCAGAGTTTTAACTCTGGGGCCCAGCCATGGATTTATGATACGGTGACCAAATTGCCAAAAAAAGCTGACTGGTCATTGCTGCCTGTGCCAGATCCTTGGCCTTGGGTAGTGGATGAAGCGCTTAGTCACAGATGCAGTACATAGACAATGATGTTGTGTGTGTGTGTCAGTGGAGGGAGATCGGAGAGGCTTTGGTGGGAGAGAGGTTGGCAGTGATGGTTTTATTATGCAAAGGATTCTGAGGACATGATAGGTGCTGAATAAATATTTGATCATTTACGCATACAGCACTGGTGTTCCAAATTGTATTTTAAAAATAAAGTCCCAACGTTCTATTTTCTAAGTTTAAAGATTAATTTAAATTAGATGCATGCAGTCATTCTAGAAGATATTTGGAATATATAGATTAAAGTACAGATCGGTGGGGGAAGCCTCCTCCTCCCACTGAAGTCAGTCATTGCCAGAATTACAGTGTATTTAGCTCCAGTCTTTTTACTATACATCTTTTAAAATATAATTCTGATCAACTGTACATGCAATTTGGTAATTTGCTCTTTTCTTGCTCAATGTGGTGATACAAGCATTTTCCATGCTATTACAAATTCCTGGTAAACATCATTTTTAATGGCTATGTAATATGGATTGTATTTTCAATTTTCATTAAATTTCTGTTTTATCTTCAGCCTGATTGCTTTGAGGGGCCTAATTTCTGCCAGTCCTAATATGCTTATCTGTTTATCAGGAGTTGCATTTCCACCACAGCTATCTTCTTTTCTGAGGGGGAGGGGATGGGGTGTAAGAGAGAGGGTTTCAAATGGGAAGGGCACGGTAGCTATGTGAGGTCACTGGCAAGTCAGAGACACTGTTAAGGCAGGACCACCATGGGCCCTGAGTGTCCTAGGACCAGTCTCAAGTTTAAATATCTTGTCCAGTTGGGTCTATAAGTATGATCATTCTTACAAAGACCGTGCAGCTCACTTAGAATTTAAAAATATGATCCCCATAGTTGTGGGCACATTGCAATAGAAGAGAAAGGTTCAGGTTGGGTAAAGTGGTGGCAAAATGGGATTGTGGCATCTAGATGGGGGGGTGGCAGGGAACGTCTTTGTAAAATATTGAACTTGATGGCTTCTAAGGTGATAAATGTGTCTGTGCAACATCTGTAAAGGTGTCAAGTCTTCCTTTTCAAAAGAGGAATGAAGTCATAATTTTTTTAGCCAAATGGTACTCAGTGTTTAATTCATTAAGGGTTACCCTTCAACCACATGTATATATGTGTTTGTACAGCTCTATGCTTTTTAACATGTGTAAGTTCTTATAGCCAGTACCACAATCATGATACAAACCAGTTCCATCATTGCCCAAAACTCCTTCAAGCTACCCCTTGGTAGTGAAGCCCACTCCAATGCTGAATGTCTGGCAACCATTAATCTAGTCTGCATTCCTCTAGTTTTGTCTTATATAGAATGTCACATTAATGGAATCTAATGGAATCTTGCGACACGTGAGCTGTAAAGACTAGCTTCTTTCTCTCAACATAAAGCCTTTCCAATTCATCCAAGTTGTGAATGTGTCAGTAGTTTGTTTCTTTTTATAGCTGAGTAGCATTCCATTGTATGGATGTTTTATTGTTGGCTTATTCACCTAGGGAAGAATATTTAGGTTGTTTCCAGTTTTGGGCAATTATGAATAGAGTTGTTGTGAACATTTATGCAGAGATTTTTGTATGAACATACTTTTTCATTTCCCATGGAGTTGAATTTCTGGGTTATATGGAAATTGCTTTTTTAACTTTGTACGAATCTGCCAAATCATTTTTCAGAGGGGCTGTACAATTTTCTATTCCTACCAGCAAAGTATGAGAGTTCCCGTTGCTCCACATCCTTGTCAGCACTGGATATGGTCAGTGTTTTTTTATTTCAGCCATTCTGATAGGGATGTGGTGTGTATATCATTATGGTTTTGATTTGTATTTCTCTAATGGCTAATGATATAGAACATCTTTTTTTGTTCATTTGCTGTTTTCCTCTTTGGTGAAAATGTCTAAGTCTTTTGACCATTTTTTTTTTTTTTTTGCTTTTGACCATTTTTAATTGGGCTGTTAGCTTTCTTAGTGTTAAGTTTTGAGCATTCTTTATATATTCTGTATGCAAGTCTTTTGTTGGATATATGATTTACAAATATTTTCTCCAGTCTGTAGATTGTTTTTTTTTCTTCTTTTCTTTTCAAAATTAGCAACAAGGTCTGTCACCCAGACTGGAATGCAGTGGCACAATCACAGCTCACCGCAGCTTCAAACTCTTGAGCTCAAACGATCCTTTCACTTCAGCCTCCACAGTAGCTAGGACTATAGGCACATGACACCATACCTGGATAATTTAAAAAAATTATTTTTTATAGAGACAGGGTCTTGAACTCCTGGCCTCGAGCACTCCTTCTGCTTCATCCTCCCGAAGTGCTGGGATTACAGGAATGCACCGCCATGCCAGCCTGTAGATTGCTTTTTTATTCACTTAATGGTGCCTTTCATAGAACAAAAGCGTTACTTTTAAAATTTCGATGAATTCTAATTTATCAATTTGTCTTTTCTAGATCATGCTTTTGATCTCATGTCTAAGAACTCAATTTTCTACCATACTTTCCTCTAAAAGTTTTATAGTTTTACATTTTATTTTTAGACCAATGATCCATTTTTAGTTAATTTTTATATAAGGTGTAAGGTTTAGATTGAGGTTCATTTTTTCCCATATGGATATCCAATTGTTCCAACACTGTTGAAAACACTATTCTTCCTCTATCAAATTGCCTTCACGCCTTTGTCAAAAACCAACTGGCCTATGTCTGGACTCTGTTCTATTCTGTTGATCTATGTGTCTAGCCCTCCACCAATACCACACTATCTGTTTTTATTATTTTTTAAAATTTTTTTCTTTTTTTATCCTAAGCTATGTCTGATACCGCACTGTTTTGATTACTGTAGCTTCAAAGTAAGTCTTAAAATCAGGTAATATGATTCCTCAAACGTTTTTTTCCTCCAAAACTATTTTTGGCTATTCTTATTTCTTTATCTTTCCATATACATTTTAGAATCAGCTTGTCTGTACCTACAAGAAATCTTGCTGGGATTTTTATTGGAATTGTGGTAAACACCCAGGCTGATTTGAGAGAGAACTGGCATCCTTGGTATGTTGAGTCTTACAATCCATGAACCTGGTATGTCTTCTTCATCTTAGTTTGTTCAATTTATTTATTTTTATTTTTGCAGGGATATTTATTTATTTGTTTGTTTAATCATAAATGCATAGATCATGTATACATTAATGCATTTATGGGGTACAATGGTCTGATTTCATATAGAATTAGGAGTGTTGAGGTTACTGGGGCGGAGCAAGATGGCAGCCGAGTAACAGCTTCCTTGTGGCTGGGCACGGTGAGACTGGGGAGAGAGGACTTCAGGCATCTCTGGCAGGCGGGATCTACCCAGGAACTTCCCCTTGGGAACACAGGGAGACAGCGTGAGG